>BQKZ01010107.1:0-17859 GCA_036244855.1 Temnopleurus reevesii | reverse complement strand
TTTTTTTTAAGGGCATTACGGCCAAGCATGAGGGCATCGACGGCATGATCGTCGAGTGCCGTCGATTATTTTTTTGGATGACATCATGGGTGCACAACAAACCAGGACTTTGTTTTTGTTGCAAAATTCATAATTTTTACAGATATTATTTTTACAAGTATTATATGAATTACAGCCGGTAAGAAATGAGTGTATAGGCGGCAAGTTTTACCGGTTACCGGCTTTTAACGACAGCCCTGTATATATATCATATATATCATATACATGTATATGGATATCATAGTTAAAGTTTTGAAGAAATTTATCACATTTTTGGAGAAAAAGTAATATTTCATAACATTGATATGATGAACAGTCAGTTGTGCACCTGCGACGTCATCAGTTGCCAATTTGTCTTTATATTAAGACATTTGTTACTTTCTTATTAATTGTCTGATTTTGCTCTCACTTTTTTTGTTCTGCTCATCCGATTTTTCTGCTCCTATTGAATGAATATTATTTTTGGGTAGACTCTTCTCTTTTTAATGTATAGATTAGTAAAGGTCAGGATCGGTCAGGAAACGACCAGGAATACTCACAAATTGCTTTGCATATGTACTGGCTTACTTTAGTTTGAATAGCAGGGCGCTACAAACCAAGTTGCCCGCATGCCCGGGGCAACAAAATGAAAGTATCGGGCAAGTAAATAAAATTTTCACTTGCCCAAAAGGGCAAGAACTTGAAGAAGCAGCTTTTTCTAGTTCTACATGTACAAATTGGCACAGGCCATAATTTGGGGCAAAGGAAATTTTGTTCAGGCAAGTGATTTGAAAACTTGGCTGCCCGACTGGGCAACTGGTGAAAAAATTCTTGTAGCACCCTGAATAGGCAAAGATTTTATACAGCTAATACTAATAAATTAGCCAAAAAATACAAATGTTCAACAATTGAATGGACTCTTTGAGAGGTTTGACATAAGAATAAATACACAAAAATTTAATTCAATCATTTTCATCCAATTGTGTGGATGAGGTTTTCTTTGGTTAAAACTTGTGTAACAGAAGCCTCATTGAAGAAATTCGTTGAAAATTCAATAAATTTTGATGTAAAAAAAAAAGTTTAGGTTTGTTGGTCGAATCAGGTGCAAAAATCATTGCCGACGTACTATGGCATGCTTCCATAGGATTGTACACAAATTGAATACATCTGTACGTTGCACGCATCTGACCCTTAATCTCTGGGGGGGGGGGGGGGGAAGAATCCGGAGCATTGTATAGTATGAAACTTGTCAACAGAGGGAGTATGGGGGGGGGGGGGTATTCTGGTAGGTGTCTTATCTCGGTGTCCTAACTTAAAATGCAGCGCGTAACATATTGCACACAAGAAAGATTCTGAAAAGTGTCTTATCTTAATGTCTTATCTTATCTAACATATTATTTCGCATAGAAATTTAGGATACCTCCTAGCTGTCTTATCTCCGCCATGGCGGCAATTTTCCTTGCATTAAAGGTAGAAAACTACATTTGCACACATTACGGTTGTGCTTACAACTTGTTGTGTACCTCAGCTACATGTACATGCCAAAATAATAACCTCTATGAAGTATTTTGGTCGAATTGTAGTCCAGAATATTTAATTCAAATAAAAATCTATTCTATCATAATTCATCTTGACACCAACGGTATCGCGATACTCCTAGCGTATTACGATATACCACACACACAAAACATTGAAAGAGCACATACAGTGCGCACTTCAATACACTGCCACACCATGCGGAATACGCACTGAGAGAGACTCTTGCGCTATTGGTCAACGAGGGGCCAACGGCCGTTTTGAATTTTTAACGCACGGTCCATTATTTCGAGGCCCGAATAGAAGAATTATTATTGGAATAACTATAAATGCGCCTATCATGACCAATCTTTGTGCTTAAAGGGGAACCAGCCTTTGGAATTATCGTGCTCTCATTGAATGAAGAAAAATCAGATGAACAAACTGTGAGAATTTGAGCAAAATCGGACAACCCGTTCAAAAGTTACATGAATTTTCAAAGTCACTGAGATATGACGATCCCTATCGCTGATGGGGATTCGTCCGATCGGCAAATTTGATGGAATCTGTGACGTCATGTCGGACAACTTCTCATTCACTTTGTACATAGAATTTTTAAAAATGGATTCATGTAAAATTTAGAGTAAGGTTGCAACATTATTCTTCTAAAAATACATGCAGATATACGAATCAATACAGAAATACTATACCCCAATCGAAAATTGGCATTTTGTTGACTTTTCCGAAAAAAGGGAGAAAATGTGAAAAATTGTATACAGACTGAATGAGGAGTTGTCCGACATGACGTCACGGATTCTGTCAAATTTGCCGATCGCACGGATCCCCATGAGCTGTAGGGATCGTCATGTCTCTGTGACTTTGAAAAGTCATAACTTTTGAACGGGTCATCCGATTTTGCTCAAATTTTCACAGTTCGTTCATCTGATTTTCCTTCATCCAATGAGAGCACGATAATCCCAGGGGTTGGTTTCCCTTTAATTGATTGGTGATGAGTTCTAACATTTAGTACTCTTCAACATAAACACAACAATCTTGGAAAGTCAAATTTTAGGCTGCAAAAGAAGTATTCTACCTTTAAATGTTATTGGGAAATAGATCATGTTAAGAAACAAATGTCTGATTATGGAAGACCAATACTGACTTTCAAAAAGTTCTTTTGTTTGATTTTTTAATGAATTTTGTTTACCTGCAACTTTTGCTACAGGATGAATATTTTGAACATGAGCTCAAACAAACACGTGATAATTATGACAATTAATTTGCTAGCGCGCAGTACGCGAAGTGTTTCAGCATATTGATACTGTGTTGCACAGCTGGGGCTTCAGCTAAGCTTTTCATTGGTCAATGAGTTTCAGAGGGGAATGGAACATTGATTTCGATTGGTTGTTTGAGATAAGATAGGCGGGACTTAGGAGAGATAAGACATGCAAAAGCGAGTTTTCTGAATACCGATTTAGGACTGTCTTAGCACTGTCAAGTGTCATATACCTCATAGAGAAAAGACACTGAGATAAGACAGCTACCCGAATACCGCCCCTGGTTTACAGAAGCTAGGATGGAAGGAAAGTTAGGATAAAGAGAATTACGTTTTCAGAATATATTCTTCTTTGAAAGGCTTCTTCCACTGTGGAGAAGAGTCATCGGGAAAGGATTCCAACCTGTGTGTTTAATAAGCCTATAGAAAGAACGGTACCGGTATCGTACCATCTTCTTCTTCCTCTTCTCTTTCCAGAGATCGGTTTTTGGCAAGATACATTTAGTCAGGGTAGTTGAATACAGAAGTGAGACATTATTAAGCAGAAAGAGTGCAGACACGTGACCAGTGGATTTGGTACAGAAACAGAAGTCTGAGCAAAAGAGGGTCTGAATCTGAATAAGTGCAGCCTGCAGGACCATATATTAATGATATAACGCACTAGGTAGAGAGAGAGAGCTCAAGAAGGCTAGTGGTACTGGTATGGTAGGGGCTTCCTCCTTTGCGCCAGGTCCCTCATCTGCGTCTCATTGACATACGCGATGTAACTCGCGCGCTCGGTGAAATCAAGACTTTTTCCTGAAAATCTCAAACCGCGTGTTAAGTGAATGGGACGCACAGAAGGGACCCAAATATTTTGAACGGCAAAAATGAGAGGGGTGTATATTTCATCTGAAATGACATTTTTCCTGGTCAGATTTNATACATTTAGTCAGGGTAGTTGAATACAGAAGTGAGACATTATTAAGCAGAAAGAGTGCAGACACGTGACCAGTGGATTTGGTACAGAAACAGAAGTCTGAGCAAAAGAGGGTCTGAATCTGAATAAGTGCAGCCTGCAGGACCATATATTAATGATATAACGCACTAGGTAGAGAGAGAGAGCTCAAGAAGGCTAGTGGTACTGGTATGGTAGGGGCTTCCTCCTTTGCGCCAGGTCCCTCATCTGCGTCTCATTGACATACGCGATGTAACTCGCGCGCTCGGTGAAATCAAGACTTTTTCCTGAAAATCTCAAACCGCGTGTTAAGTGAATGGGACGCACAGAAGGGACCCAAATATTTTGAACGGCAAAAATGAGAGGGGTGTATATTTCATCTGAAATGACATTTTTCCTGGTCAGATTTTGCTGAGATATTTCTCACACATAATCTTTAGGATATTTGTGAGAATATCAGATTAAAATTGATCTGGATATTCATTGCTTCATGTTTTCTTCAAGCTGAAAGTTTAGGTGCGCAGACGTGCGACCTCCCAAGGCATCATACACTCACTAGATTTAGTGAATGTTTCAAAGTCAATTCAACTTGAATATAGTGAGGAAAGGTTTCCTCTGGCAGGTGCCTGTATCTCAGACTCAGTACTCCATTCATTCAATTAAAGACCAGTAAGACCTTCGGTACGGTACCGTACGGTATTGCGAAATTATTACTCGGCAGTTTTAACGTTATAGCATCGGCTGCTGCGCACGCAAAATGAACTGGTTTGAGCCATAACATGAAGCCATTGCCTACAGAACACAACCAACGAATACAAAATGTAGCAGTTACGCCTTTGCTCTGCGCAACGGAATCATCTACTGCATAGCAGCTACAAAATATTCCCCATTAATCAACAAAATCAGAAGGACTAGACACCACAGAGGGGCATATGACTACCCTTCAACATGTGACAAATATACGCTAAAGTGTTTTGGTTTTTCGGCTTACTTACCAGTTACGTATTTCTCGTCACAGCCAAGAAGCGATGGGAATGGACGCCTAGTTTCTACGTAGTACCACGTCAAATTACACGATCGGCGTCACAGAAGCAAGTCGCGCCGTCGATATCTCGGTCGTCGGCATCAAGCGAATAGCCTATTCACATATTATCATTTTGATATTCATCCGCTGCCCTTCGTTTTATTTGTCAATGAACACAGTGGACGGCTATACCTCATACGAACCCTTCAATATAATATTCTAGAATATTTGCTATTATATGTATGATTCTTTGGCTTGATTGGTTTGTTTACCTCGTCCTGGATGCTCAGAGTAATCGGATTTTACTGATGAATAAAACGTCTCAATGAACTATTTTGTTGGACTTAAATATCTGCGTATATATATTTTTTAATCAGAGTGGAAAGGCTCCGCTCGCAGACTTACTTGTAAATAAAAGGGGAAAAAACTATATCTATTCTTTTTTTTACTGTACCAAGAATGCTTATTTTCAATGAAAATACATGCAGCGTCGGTCGGTCGGAATCTTTTTTTTTTTTTTCAATTTATTTATTTATTTATTCCTTTTCCGTTTTTGGAAAGGGTCAGATTTCATGAAGAAAAAAGACTTAAAATGAAGTAAAGCCCTAAAACGTCTGAAAATGACTTTTCATGCTGCTTGTTTTATATTACTGCAAATTTACCTGTTATGTTATTTTTCTCATATTTCCTTTAAAGGTATAATAAGGGTATTGCAAATTCAATCAAAATCCTTGAAATTTCCTCCATTGCTAGGTTATAGCATCCTAATAGTCTGTACAAAATCTCATTCTTATTTGATGAGTAAGTTTCTTACAAAAAATGCCAGAAAGGAAACCATGTATATATGTGTATAAAAATGTAATTCAATAGCAAAACATTTACAATTTGAATATGTTGTTACAAATACATGTAGCTTTTGGGTACAGTCAAACCTTGTTATAAAGAGTACCAATATAACGAGCTCTCTTTAAAAGGTGATTTTTAGACTCCTTGTTTTCTATTGTACTTCAACCCTGATATTCCAAGGTTTCATAATAGAGATGGAATTATGCTGGTTTAAGTGACTTCTTTATAATAAGGTTCAACTGTATTTATCCTATAAAATAAAGACTAAGGGGTTTGATCGCAAATTGCAGTTGATCAGAACATGCCAACGAAAATCATTGTTTCATGCGTGAATGAAAATGGGCATTGCAATTTGTAGGGCCCGGAAGCAACATGATTCAACACGGCTCTTTGTTTAATAATTCACAAGTTAACTGCCTCCGAACAAAGAGTTGTGTTGAATCGTGTTGCCTCCGGTGCCCTATGTGACCAGGGCTTAAAGTTGCAGATGATTTGCAGTTGATTTTAACAACACCCATTCAGTTCATGACTTGGTAAATACATCAGCAAGAAATACAACATTCTTATCATATTAGATCTTTTATAAATACAGTGGAAACTCGGTAAAAAAAAAAAAAAGATAGCTACGGATAGCTCTCTGGAATAGTTTTTGACATTTTTTTTTACATTGTCACTACCAAGAATTTTGATCTAATTTGAATTTGAAGCTATATTAGTTATGTACCTGAAAGTTTTAACCGCAATCTTGATTTTTTTTTTCCTCTGAGAAGCTTAATCGATGAGGCATCCTTCTTTTTCATAAGAACATCCCACTGTTACACACACTCTCATAATGTTCCTGCTGGAGTGATTGATGGAAATAAATGTTGTGTAACAAGACTTAATTTGAAAAGAATTGAGCCAATAATCTGTTTCAATAATGCCGAGCTTACTCCGTCATGGCCAAAAGACCTATACTATTCTTCAGGGAAGAAGCCATTTTTAATATCTCAAGATAGTTAGTTGGCTTGAGGAAAAGTGACATCTGGGCCTTAGTATCAGGACATATTCCTTGAAATTGCAACCCGTAGAATTTATTTTCTTTGCTTGGTTGGACCTAAAATTACAAAATAACTATTGAATATTAATAAGTAATTCTTAGGCTTAATTGAAATGGTTCATTATGATTAAGATAGAAATTCTTCCTCTGTGAACTTTCGCCTTTTGTGCAAAGGTTAATTTTTTAGCCAAATTAGATTGATATCAAAATAAATCTTGGAATGTGCACTTTACTCCAGACCTATAATATTTCAAATACGGAATAACTTAATATTGTAGAAGGGTCAGCATCCACCAATTTCCCAACGAAATACTTTTTTATTTTTATTTTATTTATTTAATGTCTTCTTTAAAAAGCAGGGTAGTCCCTTTGAAGCCGAGTAGGCCTGCTCTACCAGGGAGCCCTGCTGCACAATATAAACATTACAATTATTGATATAACAAATTGAATTGAATTTGAATTGAAATCTATTTATTTCCACAGTAAAAATGTACAAGATGCACATATATATACAATTTAAGCATTCAACATATAAATGAGTAAATTAACATAGTAAAAACAATATGAAACATATAATGAAATTATGGAAAAAGGTCTTAACGTAGAAGCCAGTAAGGCTTGAGGAAATGGTAAGACCAACAAGAAATAGAACAAAATATATTCAAACAAAGTTACAAAATCAAGCTGAGAAAGTGTGATTAAGACAATCACCCCCCCCCCCCAACCGGTTGTTGTTATTTAAAGGTTGTACAGAGCAAGAAGATGTTTTTTTATATAATAGACATATAACATAGACAAATAAATAACACTTGAAATAGATACAAATTAAAATACAATAACCACGATGACGCGGCTAGAATGACACAAAAATAACAATTGAAGAAATAGAACAATTGAAGAAATAGAACAAGAGAAATAATACAATAAAAGATTTGTAAAATTCTGACTTGCATGGTATCGAGTCTCCTGATTGGCTGAACAAGGAAGCAAAATATCCATGGGCGGGTTTGAAGGGAATTAAAGGGATTACCACAGTGACTTTCGAGAGGCCACGGCGTGGACTTGGGTTGTGGATGCTGACTCTTCCACAAGCTGTCATAGAAAGTACTGTATTCTCATCTTTTGCATGATGTATAAATTGTGTGGTCTCAAATAAAAACAGCACTGTAGAATCATCAAGATAAACCTTTTATGGATATTTTTAGCATGTTTCTCATGTTAATTTCCCCTCTTATACAAAATTTTTAGTTAAATTTTTAAAAAGTTGGTTGGAAAGATATATGACCTTTCTTTATCAAAAGAGGGAGGGGGATCCAAACGTTTTCGATTTCTGGAACTACTTGACAACGCTAAAGATAGACTCAATATACGTGTGTATCCCTAATGCAAAAAGCAGTGTGTAAGAAATGTATATACTGCGCATGGGCAAGGACCAGCTATTCCAATATGCAGAATGATTTCGATTGGTGATGCGATCTGTCATTTATTATCACACTTTTACATCTTGAACGAAGCAAGATTGGAATAGCTTCTGTTGTTTAATCAATCGATGGATTAGTGTCAGAATTATGAATCACCGGAATTGTTCTCCATATCCCCTGAGATTATAGTGTTTTACGGTCAAAACAGTGTTCAAATGTTTTTTTCGATGTCACTGGCAATATTGAGAATAATTTTATGTGTATATATCACGAATTACCCCCAAGTCCCGGCTTGATTGTGCAAACTAGCTGCCTCTCTGCATCCGGGCTCGACTATAACTCTCACCGAGGTATCGGATAATTAATGTCCATTCCAATTGTTGATCTGTTGACTTATTGTTGTAGCTAGGTCTTGTCAAAGAAATTTTGACAGTATGGTCAAATTAAATGCAAATTCTTAAGCTCAATACATGAAACGGTGCATCAAAGCTTACATTTTATAAAAAAAAAAAAAAAAGAAATTTTGACAAGAATCTTATTGAGAAAAAAAAATAAATCTTCAAATAAAAAAAGATCAAAAGTTTGGCCGATCGAGGATCGAACCCGCCCGCGTCATGGGATGAATATTCGTGAGTCAACTGCTAGACAGCTCCAGATACTTGATGGTAACCCTATTCTAAATTTTGTCGAATTTCTATAACAAAACAAACATTTTTTTTTTTTTTTTACAAAATCACCTGACACAGAACGTTCACGAGCCTGTAAAATAAACATGAACATTGCAATGACTAGGAAATTTAGTCAGTATGATGAAGATATATAATGAAAACTTAATGGACCAAATTTCGCCGTCATATCTTAATTCTTTCTTTGTTAGCTTTTGTTAGGCTAAAAAAGTCGCCCTCGAATATTGCACGGCTCACTATACATAAACATCCATGTATACGAACGGAAATATGTCACCAACAGCTCTCTATACGTATACTTTTGAGTATTTACACGGAAAAACGTTTCGTTGAATAATAGTAATAATAATAATAGATGCATAGCGCACGCGTATCCACTCTGCTGAGTGCTCAAGGCGCTTTACATTATTATTACCCTGGCTTAGCCCGGCCCGGCAGCCATCCGCGGCGCACTTGGCATTTCAAGGAATAAATATTCCTGCCAGGTACCCATTCACCTCACCTGGGCTGAGTGCAGCACAATGTGGATGAATTTCTTGCTGAAGGAAATTGACGCCATGGGTAGGATTCGAATCTACGACCCTCTAGTTGAAAGTCAAGATCACGACCACTAAACCACGGCGCCTCCACGTTTATATTAATGAGAATACAACCTAATCACGTATGCACTCTCAAAAAGGGTAGTAAAAATGTTTACCCAACACGGAGCAGCGAGCTATCCACACAACTATTGGTCAAAATATTGCATCAGTTCATGGAAATTTTTGTGCATTTTCGCCATATATTGGGCATATTCTGTATCCGTATTTTGTATCTGTCCGGATTTGTTTGTCTCTATGCAGTACCCTTTGACTTATGAATCTTGACAAAGTTTGAGTCTCATTTAGCAGGCTTGCTCTTTTACTAATGTAACGTAGAGGGCCCATCGTTATTAGAATATTTAAGTATGGCAAGCAAGCGACGTCAAAATGTTATTCGCAACAGTTTTCATTCCGCCAATTGGCTTGTGTTTTATGTATGTAAGTTGTTCCAATTCTTTGTTATTTTGTTTGTTTTAATTTATCCTACATTATTTCCAGCTAGCGGTCAGCTTTGTCAATCTTTACTCTGTAAATTCACGTTTATCAGCAATTATTCGTAATGATGGTGACAAATATGATAATAATGTATAAGGAAAGTCGGGACATATAATACCAAGGCAGGTAAATTCTTCAAATGGTGTACGTATGTGTATGTCTGTGTGTGTGTTTATATGTCTGTATGAGTGTGTATTTATTAGTGTGTATGTGTGTGTGTGTTTGTAGGTGTGTGTGTGTGTGTGTGTGAGAGAGAGAGAGAGAGAGAGAGAGAGAGAGGAAGGGGACCAATGGAAAAATAGATCATGGACCATCATGGTCCGTAATCGAAGGTCGACGACATCATCTAAGATGTGAAGGGAAACGGCCCTAGGTATTATATTACAGCATTCAGCTTTGCCAGCATTTATCATGACATAATTTTTCCAATTAAGATGCCTATAATGTGCAAATGTGTATTTTGATGTTGCTTGTCCGCCATATACTTATAAAGATATTCTCCGATTTGAGACTCATAATGAGCAGTCACAGAAAAAAAAAACTGATCAGCGGTAAAAGATATCTCCAAAAGCTAGCGTTCCAAACCGACCTCTCAAATTAGTTTGGCGAAGGCCACTTTGAACCGGGGGTAACTTGTTTCCGTTGAACGCCTAATATCTGAACAGTATATCGTGAAGTTTCATTTGTACAGAGTTTCCAAGTCAAATTGGCCGGTTTCTTGTTTTCCGATATCGCAGCATTCGAGATAAATGAGCTCCTCACATAATTCACTGCTATTACTTATACAAATCCGGGTTGGGGGGATTAGGTCACTCCAGCTCAGAATTAGCCTCGAGCCGAGGCCTCTTGCTGTCTGCAATACCCTGTGCTGTATAGCCCTGTAAACGGTTTAAACGAAAACGGCTGCCATGCAGACAACGAGCCGCTTCACACGATCGCGACATTTGTTTTTATTTCGGCGACCAAAATTCTGCATACAATTTGACGCAGAATTCCATATATATTCATGCCTATCTGGAGGAATTGACCAATCAGGTACGCTCTCGAGATGACGTAATTTCTCTTCTGTGAATAAAGGCGTTCAGGTTTCACACGAGTAAATAATTCACTTGCAATGAATTTCGGGAAGGCGTAGGGAAATTTGCATAAGACTTTAATGCTTTAGAATGTCATATTGATAGGAGAATAATGTCTGGAGTCGTTGTAATGAAATGTCGTCGGAAGTTATATTTTTTAATTCTTTTTCATTCTGGAGAATTTCTAAAGTTTTGGGGCTATTTATGTAATCTTTTATATCCTAAGACAATTTCCGAGATTCAAAGTAGGCGTGGTGCTAGATTATCGGTTAGTCTCATTTCAGCCGCCGAAGCTTTTCTTTGGGCAGATAAAGTGCCCCTGAGAAGTAAATTTTTCAAAAGAGCGTGATATTTCGATCGCTCCCTGTAATTTAACAAAAATTTTTAGATAAGTTCTATTTTAATGAATGTCTGATTGGGTGTCATTTTACACGCCAAGCCTATGGGCGGAAATTTACTCGTGTACATACCCTTCACGAAGAGTCCGCGTTTCTTTGCATGGCTAGTCTAAGGCTCACAGACTCGCTTCCTGCAACACTCGTGAATATATAGCATTCTACTGACGATTGCAGCCGCGAGTTAGCCTTTGTAAAAGGCTAGCTCAGAATCTACCAGGGAGTCATGTAGGGATATCCACCCAGCATTCCTACGTTCACTTCGTATCCAATCGATGATGAACGGAGAAAGACTTCCTTCCAGCTTCATCTCTCAGCAAACATTCACGTTAAATTAATAGATGAAACTTTCCCAAAATGGCGAAATTTCCGATTTATATTTTTGTCTTCAGTCTTCATACGGCATTATTTTGCCTGACATTATACGAAGTGAATGTTACATGTGGTTCGGTAAAGAAGACTATCTGTCATGGAATACATCCTCTTGGAAAGCTGGTCAATGGTCCTAATAACATGCCTTTACGGAATACCACTCTCGCGTCCATTCTCCTCTATCGTCAGAAAATGAAACTAGTTGACTATATTCCTCACAAAAGTGTTCTTGGTAAGTCTTTGCTCTTTACTTATCTGCTTATTGTTGATCATTCAAGATGTAAACGTTTACTCAACTATGTGCAAGAAATGCAAACAAGTAATACACGCAAAACTGGATTCCACTATTGAAGTTTAATTGTTGTGAACAGGTTTCAAGGCATTTTGTACTTTGTTTGACATAAAAGATTCTCAACTGCTAGATCACAGATGTTCCCTGAATAGTTGATAGTGTATACGAAATAAGCCTGGGAAAATACTAAAGCCCCGGTCTCATAGGGCCCCCGGAAGAAGCACGATTCAACACGACTCTTTGTTCGGATGCAGTTAACTGTGAATTAACAAACTCGTTGTTCTGAGGCACTTAACTGTGAATTAACAAAGAGTCGGGGTGATTTGTGTTGCTCCCGGGGTCTTATGTGACCGGGGCTTGAGCTTCAAAATCAACATTTAGTGGTTCAAACAAGCGAAAATGTAAAATGCTCCCTCCAAATAGACTGTACGGTAATTATGCGTTATTATGCGTTATATTACGCTTAATTTCATTTTCATATATATTCTAATCGTGCATGTGGAACTTTTTCATGTCAGTGCTTTCATCCTATGTTGATCTTTAATCTGAATACTATTAGACAAAACAGACAACCTGATTTGAGATTTTTTAAACTGCATAACCGCAATGCTATGCATGCCTTTAAGAAATAATACGTAACTATAGTATGGACACATTTTTCAATTATTGGTTTAAATATGCCAAACCGGTGGAACTGCAAAATCTTACAACAGATTTGACATATTTTAACTAACAGTTATTTTGCGGACAGGATGTTGTTCAGTGCTGGCTTCAATAATTGTCATTGTTTTGTGCGACTTGCTTCTAGAAAATAACTTAAATTGAAATTGTACCTTCATGTGTGAAATAAAAAGAACAAATTTAAGATTAAATAAGAATGAATGTAAAATAACAAGTTCGGATAATATTGTGATCGCTTTTCTTCCTATATTGTGGATATATTTTGAAAGAGGAAAATGAATTTAGTCATCTCTGGGAAGGGGATTTTATATACTTCAAGTCGCCTGCTGTATTGGCTACCCACCCATACAGTGAGCCCAGATAAGCAAATATGGTAATAAATCAATGAAATTGTTCGAAGATTGTTAAAATCATTCTCTATGTGATGTTAAGGGCTCGATGGAAGCGGAGTGCTTCTGTCCTCATGATTGGGAGGGAAACTATAGGCGCTAATTAAAAACATTCTTATAAGTCTAAAATAATTGCCTAATTTTCTCATTTTCCGCATTCCTGAGCAATGCGTATTTGTCGCATGCTTATTATAAAATGCAAACCTTCATTTTCTACTGTTTTTTGCATGGTGTGTGTAGTAAAAGTGTAAAAGACCAACCATACAATTCGTTATACTTATATTGATAATGGTAATAGTACTACTACTACTACTTAAAATAATAATGATAATAATGATATTATTGATAAAAAGTAATAATGATGATACTACTACTACTACCACTAATAACAATAATAATAATAATAACAACAACAACAACAACAACAACAACAGCAACAACAACAACGTGCTTGTATAGAGTGCGTATCACTGCCATTGTCAGGAATTGTGTCTCTAATATTTAAATATAGGATTTTTTCCGGCCAACTTCACGTAATTTTCATTTCCGTTAATATTTACGCCATTTAAATTAGGGTAGATCGGTTTTGCCGTGTAAATTATCATTACATTTTTATATTTTTTAGATACGATTTAATATGTTTGTCAAAGGTTTGTGAGTTCTCTTCATCGAATTTGGAAACGAGCCAGTTAGCATTAAAAAAAAACAGTGATCATTGAAGCGTCATTTCTAGCTTTCAAATTAGCGATTAGCATTCTCTTTCTGAAAGGTAAGTTGATGAGAAAGCAACAATATTAGTAGCCTATGTTCCAAACCTTAACTAGGAAGGGGAATAGAAATATGCCATCTACACGATTATTTTGTTTATACCATATGCTTTTTTTTTAATTGTTCCCATTTGAATCATCGTCAACTATTTGTTACAGGGTCACATTATGTATTCCCTTCATTTCCTCATGATTTAAAATGGAATTATGATGGATATGAAGAATCATATATGACAGGTATTATTTTTCCTTTCAATTTCTTTAATTGTTGATTAAATTCGATAAAATTAAGTTGACCGAAATTGAAAAGAAAAGCATAAATCACTATTACATGACAATAATTCATTGGAAAAGCCAAAAAACAAAAATACATGCCAAAAAGAAAGAAATGGGAAGAAGAGAAACTATAAGAAGTATCTACTAGTCTATCTGATACAGACGTTAAAAAGATTCTTTTACAATAAAAAATATCACACGAACACTGTACATATACCTAAAATAAATTTACAATGCAAATTGTGTTAACTTGATTTCTTGATTTCTATAAATACACTAGTTCATCTTTGTAAATACGTAGATAAATGAAAAAAATGTTCATATATACACCTTATATATTCTCGAGCACCTGAGGTACTTAATAAACTAGTTCATCTTTGTACATACGTAGATAAATGAAAAAAAAATGTTCATCCATACACCTTATATATTCTCGAGCACCTGAGGTTCTTAATAAACTAGTTCATCTTTGTAAATACGTAGATAAATGAAAAAAAAACTGTTCATCTATACACCTTATATATTTTCGAGCACCTGAGGTACTTAATACACTAGTTCATCTTTGTAAATACGTAGATAAATGAAAAAAAAACTGTTCATCTATACACCTTATATATTCTCGAGCACCTGAGGTACTTAATACACTAGTTCATCTTTGTAAATACGTAGATAAATGAAAAAAAAACTGTTCATCTATACACCTTATATATTCTCGAGCACCTGAGGTACTTAATACACTAGTTCATCTTTGTAAATACGTAGATAAATGAAAAAAAAACTGTTCATCTATACACCTTATATATTCTCGAGCACCTGAGGTACTTAATACACTAGTTCATCTTTGTAAATACGTAGATAAATGAAAAAAAAACTGTTCATCTATACACCTTATATATTCTCGAGCACCTGAGGTACTTAATACACTAGTTCATCTTTGTAAATACGTAGATAAAAGAAAAAAAACTGTTCATCTATACACCTTATATATTCTTGAGCACCTGAGGTACTTAATACACTAGTTCATCTTTGTAAATACGTAGATAAATGAAGAAAAAAAATGTTCATCTATACACCTTATATATTCTCGAGCACCCGAGAAACTTAATACACTAGTTCATCTTTGTAAATACGTAGATAAATGAAGAAAAAAAATGTTCATCTATACACCTTATATATTCTTGAGCACCTGAGAAACTTAATACACTAGTTCATCTTTGTAAATACGTAGATAAATGAAGAAAAAAAATGTTCATCTATACACCTTATATATTCTCGAGCACCCGAGAAACTTAATACACTAGTTCATCTTTGTAAATACGTAGATAAATGAAGAAAAAAAATGTTCATCTATACACCTTATATATTCTTGAGCACCTGAGAAACTTAATACACTAGTTCATCTTTGTAAATACGTAGATAAATGAAAAATAAATGTTCATCTATACACCTTATATATTCTTGAGCACCTGAGTGATAGTTTCATTCTGATATGATGGATATGGAGAGCCATGCATTCATGCACCTATTTAATTTTTCATCAGACAGTCATTGAAAAATGAATGTGTATTATTTACAAGACCCCTCGAATGGTACCCTCGCCTGACTCATACTTGTAAAACAATCGAATTTTCTGATTAGTTGCTGATAGAGCACCGAGGCTGTTCACCTTCTGGTTTTATACTTGATTACTTCCATCTTGCTATCGATTGGATGCTTGCTATCGATTGAAGGCTTGTGATCTCATCAGTGTCATGTGGGAACCGAGAACTTTAATACCATCATCACTCAACCGACTTTTTACAAAGTTTTGGAGCAGTACACCTGAAGGCGCAGTCACCAAGTGTCACTTTTGTTTTAAGGTGTGGTAGTTTTAGAATAAGTTTGTCCTGTCTACTTCGGAAATCGCGGAAATATTTGTTCGACTTAAAAGATACCAGTTCATACAAATATTAGGGGCCTGACCGTTCAGTGCCTTGTAGGTGAGCAATAAAATTTTGAATGCAATCCTTTGTCTTACGGGCAACCAATTTGATTAAGAGGGCACAGGGGTAATATTGAGCAAATTTAGAAGAGTTGTACACAAGTCTTGCACATGCATTTTGAATACGTTGAAGCCGGTGTCGTAGCATATTTGGTCCCCCAGCATATTCGATCCTCGGGCAGTTGCGGGACCAAATATGCTGGTGGCAAGTGCCGCATATTCGATCCTCTCAGCTCGACGCCAACCGCTCGTCGAAGCAGATCGGTTCCCTTAGTAAATTCGGTCCTCATTGTGACTGTATGTGAGTGCTCAGAGAGAAGTGCGAGTTTGTTAGGGTGGGGTGCGTGTTGATGTGGATGGGATATAATGTTTTTCTTTTTCTTTTTTAGGGGGATGGGCATTGATGTGGATGTCTTTTTAGCTGTTTTTTTCTTGTTGTGCTGGTCACTGATTTAGGTATATGTTGACTTGTTTTGGTTTTGTGATTAAGATCTTGTGTTGGGGGGAGGCGTCACTAATTTGGTATATTTTATTTTTTTTTTATTCGTAGGGATCACTAGTATTGTCGGGGCCGTTTAAAATATTTTAACGCTTCTTTCAAGAGCTAGAAGATTATTTCATTTACATTTTTGGCGTCCGATTGGGTTTTCAAAGCAGATAGAATGTTCACTTTTGATCCGTGAAAACGTGAACTATTGAAGGGAGCTCACATGCCCCCCCCCCCCCCCCGTGTCCAAGAGGGTGCCCCTACCCCTGACAAAAACTAAAACACGATTTAATTCGCTTGAAATTATGTATAGTATAAATTGTTTTTCACGCTACACTAGCTATGGGCATATCAGAATTTGACATCGACCTAGGCGCCATAGAGAAAATTCACGCCCCTCTGATGAGCATGCAAAGAAAAAATTTCAGGAATATCTGAAACTTTTTACCAAGAATTTTTGTCCAACATGTTTACTTTTTAGAAGGGAGGATACTATTTATTCAATAAATAAAATGCCTCGCAATCACCCGCGAAATCTCAACCTACGAGGTTGAATTTCATTTCGGGTGGAAAAAATGCTATTAAAGGTTATTTTCTTGAAAATCACCAACAATAGCTTTCAAATCTTATCAAAGTAATTTTAAGATATTTATTAAATAACAAGAATTAAAAATAGAATGGAATTTTGATGGGAACGAAATAACTGGTATCGAATGAAATAGCGGGCCGTCAGAGCTGCAGAACTGGTCCGAGGACCAAAAATACCCGATTACTCAGCATATCTGGTCCTTTCAGGATCTAATAGGCGGGGGACCAAATATGCTACGACATCGGCTATCTGGGAATCAGGCAAGCCATACAACAATGCATTGGAATAATATAATCTACTACTTATGAATGCATGGATGAGGGTTCCAGTTAGTCTGCAAGCACATACCCTAGACTTTCGGTGTGTGTATGTGCAGATACAGGGTATGCATATTGTGTGACTACATCACACACATACAACATTGTTCTACCCTCAGTCTAGACAGTCTAGGCGTTATGTTAGGTAACGTATGATTACCCTGGCTATAACTGTCGAGAAGTCACTCAGACGCTCAAGCATTAAATTTGAATTGATTTTGAAGTACCCACTTCCACTTGGATATAGTGCAGCTGCACAGTGTGGATACATTTCTTGCTGAACGAAATTACCACCATATAGGTGGGATTCGAACCGTCGAACCTGAAGTTGAAAGGCGAGCATAAAAACTACTACACTAAGGGGGTGTTGCTCAAAAGTTGCAATTGATTGCAAGTTGC
>BQKZ01010105.1:11357-23035 GCA_036244855.1 Temnopleurus reevesii | reverse complement strand
CTAAAATCCTATTTGTTTCTGTCATATTTTTGTTAATATTTGTACTCACACATAATCACAAATCCATATCTTTCTGTTGTATATCTGTATCCCTCTGCACCTCGGAATAGTTTAACTAGATAGATGGTGCATTACAAATGCTGTGTTTATTATTATTATTATTAATATGGCCAATTGCCCATCAAGGGGAGCTGATCTTCCGTGGGGTCCGTGCACATTAACACAATTCCAATAAATACATACATATATATTATACACGAATAAAACAAACAGTATAAAATCACATACAATACATAAATAAATACAAATACATAAAATAAATACAAATACATAAATTAAATACAAATACATATAATAATAGGAAAATGCAACGTTTGAAGATTCATAGCTTTTGAAGTGATTGACCGGTTTTGCTCAAATTGTCCTAGTTTATTATCGGATTTTTCCTCTTTCACAGAGAACATGACAATCCCAGGGGTTGGTTCCCCTTTAAATTTTGGACCTGTCCCAAAAGTTTTAGTCACAAGCCTAATCCTCAAGCCTTTTAGTTTCCCGATCCGAGCGTTGGATACATTTCATTCCTTTAAAAGTAAGCGGAATGGGTGAAAGATTTTGTTTCACTTTCTTTTATGATGTCAAAAATACCCTCAGCTAGAATTATAGGGAAAATGCAATGAAAACGTCAATGATCGAGAAAGGAAGCAAACTTCGGAATTTTTCGGAAAATAACTTTTTTCGGTATATAGAACGCTCACTTTGGACGTGGTTTGTTGCTGTAACATGTAACACTATATGGTATACGCAATGAATTTATTTATAAATGAGCGATAACCTTTAGCTTAAATAGATAACTCGTCCTGAAAACATCGAACAGGTACGGATATAATAACAGGACATGCAGGATGCACTTTAGAGCGTGCATGAAGGATTCATTTATGCACAGAAAGAACAACAATTACATGCAATTCTTAATGGGTCAACGCACAGAATAATGAAACAGTGAATATGTTAATGAGTATAGACTATTATCATAATTATATATTGTATTATTTTTTACACAACTACTACGACTGCTAACCTTTAATCTACAGGAATGAAGGTACAACTTTGCACATTTGAAAGTACCATGACTAGACATGTAAAGAGAGACATGAGGTGCTATATTGCGACTATCCAAAAGGTGCAAGATTGAATCGCTTTAAAAAAAAATGTGTATTCTTAATACTGAAGACGCTTTTGTGCTATTTTTATCTGTGATTATTTTTAGCTGAGCTATCAAAATATTTCATTTTCCACCGGGGGGGGGGGGGGGGGGCACAACAAGTTGGTAGAGCCCCCTATTTTACATTTTCTTCTTTTCTTTGGAAAAGTCAACAAAATACCAATTTTCGGTTGGGGTATGGCATTTCTTTATCGATTCTACATATATCGTGAGAAGAATTATGTTGTAACCTTACTCTAAATGTTTCATTAATCGCTTTTTAAAAGTTCTATATATGTACAAAGTCAATGAGGAGTTGTTCGACGTGACGTCACAGATTCCGTCGATGTTGCCGATCGTATGGATCCCCATGGGCGGCGGTGATCGTCAAATCTCGATGACTTTGAAAATTCATAACTTTTGACAGGGTTGTCTGATTAGGCTCAGACTTTCACCGTTTCTTCATTTGATTTTTATTTCTTCAATGAGAGAACGATAGTTCCATTTGTTGGTTCCCATTTAAATGTCATTATACAGTCTGGTGACCTTTGACCTCACAAACCTTTCACATCCGTATAAACTGTAAGTCTTGAAATGACAATATCCGGAAGTAATAGCGGTGTTTACAGGAAGTGAAATGACAAGATACGTCACGGGAACTTTACAGTTGAACACCAATACTTTCATATTACACTCTTAAAAAGTAAAGGCCTAAAAAGAAAGGCAACGTACGTGATGTTCACACAACGACTGGTTAACCCATTCAGGTCAGGAGTTAAGTTTGCAACAAATTCAATCACTATTAAGTCCCAAATTGGCAACACTAAAATTTGTAAGTCGCCTTTTCAAACATTTCAATTGAATATGATGTTGACAATCGCTAAAAAGCGTATTAAGAGTTAAAAGTTGCCGATTTGCTTGGAAAATAGCGATTTTGAAATGTGTGCTTTGCCAATTTAGGGATTTATGACAATTCTAGTGATTATTTTCATTAACAAAAATTCTGCGTCTGGTACATTTTTAAGAGCAAAAGGATGAAAAGTTATTGAACCAAAACACAAAAAATTCAATTGTCAAATTAATATAAACTGTGTATTCTTAGCAGCCGAAGAAACGGAGATCATGAAAATAGAGTCATCGTTGGGTTATTTTTACCCAACAGTTCGCCATTTTTTCACGCTGCAAAGATAATCAAGGAAAATGCCGTTAGACAATCTACATGGCATTACAGGACACTGGGGTATGTTGCTATGTTGGGGTTGATTTGTCTTCCTAACCAATCACCAGTAACCACCGGCTATCTTGACTTCTTAAAATAGGGATAAGCTGTGTGGATAGTTTGTGATCAGTGCTTGGTCAAAAATAGGCACACTTATCTTAAGAGTGTTGGTCAGAACGGCCGTATAACCTACATGCTAATAACCTTTAATAAATTATTTAGTCGATGTGAATGGTTTCCCTGATAATACTCGATATTATTGTATGTAGAACGAACGGTAAAATCACAACTCCCCTGCATAGGAACTGGTTTGAATTTGCCACAGCCAAAATAAACCATTCTTGATCCCGAACGCATATATTTATAGATCGTGTAATTTTTGTATTTAAAGCCCAAGTAAAGTTTTGGTAAAAGGCAATATTTTTGTCTCCAGATTTTGTCTTCAAATCTAAATGAAATGAAATATAGTATCATGAATATATTGCACAAAAGATTGTATGAAAATTGAATGAGTTTTGGTAAAGTTATAAACTAAAATGTCCAAAATATCTCAGCGTCGTGTACCCCGACACTTTTCTTTGGCGATAAAGGCCACCTTCTCGCGCACAGAATCGGATGAAAATTTCAGAATTTAATTTTCGTGTATACCTTTGTATCATTCTTTTGTGAAATCTCAGAAATAATCTTGCTTATGCCCGATAATAAACAAATTATTGTTATTACCAGGGACGGCGCTAATTATGGTTTAACGGTCAAATTCAAGTTTTCTAACAGAATCAATTCGTTAAAAAATATGCTTTGGTCTCGAAATGTGTGTAAGGTACATATGTCATGATAAACACACCCAAAATTCAAATTTCTTAATCTTTACCAAAACTATACTTGGGCTTTAAAATGGATGCTTTATGAAAATGATATAAAACGTCATGTGAGGTTGATTACGGATTTCCCGAATCCGTGCTATTGAAAATGATTGGCATATTATTAACTAGAGTTGGTCGTCCTTTGCATATTGGGGTCAGGGCCGACAGATCTTTTNACTCTGTCGCCTGAATTTAATTCCGCCGACGGACTTAGAGAAAATTTTAGAAAAAAGAAAAAAAAAGAAGATTTTTTCCTCTCAGTCCCACAGAGTCGTCGGACTCTTGAAAAAAAAAAAAAAAAATATATAAATGATGATAATAATGATAATAATAATAACAATAATGAATGAATTAATTGAAAAAAAAACTTAGAAGAAGAAGGAAATCCACTGAAAATGGACGTTGGCTTTTCCATGCATATGTGAACTCCTATTTTTCTATCGCAACTGAATCCCTTTCAGTACATAAAAGGTTAAATTATATGTTTACTTAAATTATATTTAATGGAACTTTTGTCGTACAATTCTTTGTACGTGTGAATAATTGCCTTTTCGGATATAATGAATTACTCTCAAACAATAATCCCGTCTATAATCGCACAGACTAACGTCTGCCCACGTATGAATCAATAACTGAGGGAAATATTATGAAAAATAATGCCTAGTAATAAGCTTCTTTTTTTTTTCTTTTACAAATTGTGACCATGGAAGTTTCAAAATCTAAAACAAAGCTAGGATTGTCTAATAACTTTGTTCAGGATAGACCTTGGGTGGAGAAAATTGGGTTGTCAATCAATTAACTGCAGGCTTATTAAAAACGATATGGTGCTTCAGCTTACACTCTCAATTAAACAGTTTCTCCAACACTGGCCAACAACTTTTGGTATAGAAGCATGTCCAACTTACGGTTAATAATAGAAGATTTCGACAATTTATAGGGAATATTAATTTGCAAAATGAATGGTTTAAATATGCCCAACTTCTCGCATAAGTAAGATTCCTAGGGCATACATAGACTGGACATATTCTAACCCAGAATTGTGTGGCCAGAATGTTGCCCAGAGTTGGAAAAAACTTCTGCCCAACCGTTGACGAGAGCGTATAACGATCTGGGGCCAATTGCAAAAAGAAATGGTCTTGATTATCCTTTTCTTGCTAGGACGTCTTAACTTCTTGTGCCACTCTCTTAACCCTAAAAAGCCCAAGCTATTTTGATGTCTCTGTGGCCCAAGGGGGGGGGGGGCACATAGTGCCCCCCTAGAGAACTTCCACAATATTTGGTGGATCGGGCTAAAATTTGGCACAGATGTAGAGCAAGTCGTAATCTACAATTTGGTACCATTGGAATTTCTCAAGGTCACCATGTGAGGGCGCAATTCAATAAAATACATTAAAAAAGGGTGAATTTTATCACTTTTCACATATGGTCTATTAAAAGCAATATTATTAACAGATATATGACTGGAATGTGGTTTTATTCCCCTTTACTATCTTAGGAACATATTCCATGCCTTTATTGAGCATATTAGAGGCATTTGAAGGTCAAAATATGACAATAAATGCATCATGTCACATTTTACACAATGTTGGTCATAGAGGGCGCCAGACAGCTTTTGAAAATCTCATGTTATTCCCTGAATTTTTCACTTTTTAGGCTCCAATCTTCATCAAATTGATTTTAGGGGCTTTCTGGAAGTGTCTGAGCTACTTTTATTTGCATTAAGTACGAAAAAGTATTTTTAAACATTTTATCTAATATTTATGAAAAAAGTAGCTAAAAAACAAAGAAAAACAAAAGAAATTGTCGGAAACTGCGTTTTCTGTTCGAAATGCACAGGAGAGAGCAAAATCAACTAAAATATCATAAGTTGTGACTATTTCCAAGCATTTAGGGCCGATTTGGAGCTGAAAAACTGAAATTATTCGAAAAATGGACAAACATGCCTTTTGTTTTATGGTTGCCATGGCAACATGAACTCCGGGATAATAATAAAAATGGTATCATAATGTCCGCAACAAAATTTCAGAAAAAGTCACCAAATTAGAGCGTAATCTGGCCGAAAATGTAGGAATGGCTTACGATTATGTGGTAGGGGGGGGGCACATTGTGCCCCCCCCTTGGGCTTTTTAGGGTTAACATAGTGTTTTTAACGCATAGTGTCTGTGTTAAGAGGGAGGCACATGAAGTGAAGACGCCTCAGCAAGAAGAGTAAATCTCAGATTATTTCATGCAATTGCCTCAGAGTCTTGTTGCCCAAACCCTGTATCTATCTCATAAATTGACTCTCTCTCCTTTTGGTTACACCTGATGTATTCTCTCTCCGTCCAGTGTATTTCATACCACATTGAATTGTTTGTAACATTTCCTTCTGAGGAAAGGGGAATGGTGGGGGAGCTAATGCCCTGGTAGGCAGAAGAGATTCAAATTTTACTGAAGACAATTTTTTATAATTTCACCTTTCAGCTCATTTAGGGAGGCGATATGTACTCCAAGACGGGCGCCAAAATTTCCGATCCGGGTATTTTTCTTTCTTATTCTACTTGTAAAGGGAGATCGAGGGGGTTGGGAGGGGGTGGGGGTCACCAAACGCCAATCCAACCCTCTTGGCATGTTAAATCATGAATACGCGCATATAGCACAACGCTCCAGAACTATTACAGTTACAAAACGCTTACCAAAAACTGCTGCATGTACATGTAAGTTACACTTGTATTGAAACTTGCTCCAACATAATATACGGTACAGTACACATTTAAAGTAGATGCGTTTCGAATTGTTGCCATGTCGGGACATCTTTTTCTTCACGGACCAATCTACCCTTCTGTTACTTCGTTTGAACGGTAACGATTTTCATTCCCTTTCCCGATAGCTCTCTGTGGAGGCGCCGTGGTGTAGTGGTCATGACTCTCGCCTTTCAACAAGAAGGTCGTAGGTTCGAGTCCCACCCAGGGCGTTAATTTCCTTCAGCAATAAATTCATCCACATTGTGCTGCACTCAACCCAGGTGAGGTGAATGGGTACCTAGTAGGAATATTTATTCCTTGAAACGCCAAGTGCGCTAATGAAGTGGCTGCCGGGCTAAAGCCAGGGTAATAATGCTGCAATTGTAGAGCGCTTAGATAATTCTTAGAGTTGATAAGCGCTGTATAAAAGCCGTTCATTATTATTAATATTATTTTCTTGTCTATCAATATTAGGATTGGTAACATTTGTTTGACGAATTAACTGGAACACAATTCAGTAGCCTTTTACGCGATACGTCACATTTAAATGTGCAGACTGTGCTGTATTGAACAATCATGTTTAGAGTGACAATTACATTATAACGTTGATTCTGGTTCTATTTCAATTGCAATTACAAAGGACCGCTAGAATGTTTGATTGATTGATTAATTTTTAATATACACAATTCTCTTCATTCTCTTTGCCACCCTTCAACGATTTCAATTTAAAAATCAGAATGTAACTCACCTGAAAGCGGTAGAATTCTTCGGGCGATGAATCACAAAATCCGAAGTTTTTCAGGCGAAATTCCCTTTTAATAAAATCCATTGTAAAAACCAGAGGTCTCGACAAAACCTTCCGCTTTCTACCACCACTAGGAAGCGAGTGAGATACCGATACACTGATTCTATATACCCTGTAACCTCCCGGGTTAAACCTCTGATACACCTTTGCGTTTGATGTTTATAGGCATCCAGCGTTCATGACATTTTGAACGACGTTCCGTGAACGCAGAAACGCGGAGGAAAGGCGCTTGACCGACGTTACAGGCATTCGGCTGGTTCTCGACGTATATACGCGTAAGCTTCAACTACGTCCTTTTTCTCCGTAATTCTGCATTCACGGGACATTTTTAACACTTTCTGTGTTGCATATTACAGATTCCATGCCAGCAGCTAATTAGACACTCCAAACAAAAGGTGAAAAAAAAACCCACCGGGATATAATACGTGGGTAATGTCTTAGTTTACACACAAAAGAGCACTTCCTATATGCGCAAAGATGAGAACAAAACCACTATAGTGTTAAATTTCATGAACATTGAGTACACGTTGGCTATAAAACGCAGAGGTGGGACTGAGCTTTTAGCCAGGTCTACGAAACGTGTAACCAGATAAAGCTGCAACTCCAAGACAGTGATGTGAGAGAAATCGATTTGTAAGGGACGGCTGGGTGGCATTCAACTTTGATGTACGGATCCAGGATTTGCCAACAGAGGCAGAGAGAAAGAGAGGGGGGGGGAGAGGGGGAGGGAGAGGGAGAGAGATATATATAGAGAGGGAGAGGGGTGGAGGGAGGAAGGGAGAGAAGTAGAGCGAGAGAGAGAGGGGAGGGGGTGGGAGGAGGGAGGAAGGGAAATAGAGAGTGGTATGGAGGGAGGAATGGAGAGATCGAGGAAGAGAGCTAGAGAAAGAGAACGAGAGGGGGAGTAGAAAGAGGGAGAGAGAGAGGAAGAGAGCTAGAGAAAGAGAAAGAGAGGGGGTGGAAAGAGGGAGAGAGCTATATAAAGAGAGAGGGAGAGAGAGAGAGAGAGAGAGAGAGAGAGAGAAAGAGAGAGGGAGAGAGAGGATGTGGAGGGAGGAAGGGAGACAGAGAGAAAGAAAGAAGGAAGGAAGGAGAGAGAGAGAGAGAGAGAGAGAGAGAGAGAGAGAGAGAGAGAAGGAAAAAGAGGCGATAGGGTAGAGAGTTTTCATTGTCGATTCCTTTTCATAAGCTGAGTTGAGTTGAGTTGATTTTATTGACTCTGTCGACCCCCTTTCGGGGTATGAGAGTACAAACATAATGCAATACAAAATATGTAAATATACACAAGATAATATGATATGAGGTTAATATAAAAGCATAAATATTGACGTATTAAACATCAAAGTCATGGTATGTACAAAATAAATATGAAAAAAAAAAAGGGAAAACATACAAGTATACAGTAATTCCTGCAGTTGAGTTAATTAATAGGTAGTAAATAGACATAGTATAGAGTGGAAAATGGATATATATATATACATGTGTGTAAAGGCAGTACTGTTTTAAATCTAAACTAGTGTATACTATTCTAAATCTAAACTGATGTACTTACAAATCAAGTTTATGTGGGGGCTTAACTATTCTACCACTACGTGAGATCGTTTCTTTATATACATAGGAGCTTTCATTTAAGTCATGCTCCTTTTGGCATGGTTGAGCAAAATATTGAGTAATTACTCGTATAAATTTGCAGAGCTGCTTTAAATGGCAAGCGTTGGCAGTTGTAAATAGAGTTTCCATTTGTAGTACACTTGGGGGCCTATTATTATTAACACTCTTATAGTGCCACTTTAAATGGGATTGTCTTTCTTTAACAAAGAAAGGGCAGGTATAGATGTAATGGAATTCATCACCTATATCAGTGCCCAAGCAGAGGGGACATTCAATGTCTTCAACACATTTGCTAAATCTACCTTTGTTTACTGGTAGATTATTTGAACGACACCTAAACCTACATAGAGTGATTGTGTCTTTTTTGTTCAGTGTGGTCAAATAATTTTCAAAAACAGCTTCATCTTTAAAGATCCTATAGTTCTTGCACATACTATTGTTCCATTTATTTTCTCTCCAATTTTGTTTGAAAATATCATTTAGTCGTAATTTTAAAGCATTCATTATCCAATTATTGCTAAATCCTTCACCTTGGCTTAACCACACATTTCCCATACCAGCTTCATTAAGAACATTTTCAACATAATGCAGCCACTTGAATTCACAAGAATTGGTATCAAACTTTTGGAGATACTGTTGAATATCATAGACCATTTTTGAATATTTATTTGGGTTTCCTTTTACAGTTCTTAGCCAGTATCCCACAAGTCGCAACTTGATATTAATGACAAGAGGACTTCTTCCTGTTTCCCCATACACCATGCAATCAGGAGTGGATTTAGATACATGTAAAATTGTTCTCAAAAATTTCCTGTGAAAAATCTCAATCTGATTCAGGTCTTCACAGCCCCAAATCTCGCTACCATAAAGCAGAATGGGTAATACTAAGCGATCAAATAATTCACACTGAATGTCTATGGGTAGCTGCATTCTCTGTGCTTTGACCAACATGCTGTATGATGCTTTTCTTGCCTGGTTTATTTGCTTTGATATAGCTTTCTTATATTTCCCATTATAGTTGAATTTTACACCGAGGTATACAAAGTCATCTACAACATCAATTTCATCATCATCAAATTTGAATTTAGGATATTTTCGCACCTTTCCTCTTGAAAATATAACTACCTTTGTTTTAGTAGTGTTTACAGCTAGATTCCATTCTGAACAATACTTTTCTACTGCATTTAGGGCATCTTGTAATTCCTCTGCTGATTCAGCTAAAATGATAGTATCATCAGCATACATTAATGTGTGGAGACAAGCAGGTAAACTATCATTGTTCTCATTCAGGTTATCATTTGCTACAGAAATTAAGTGATTCAGCCCACTGTAGTGTTCACTTATATAACTTTTGAAATCATTAAGGTAAATTGCAAACAACAATGGTGATAAATTATCACCTTGGCGCACTCCAATATTGCATTCAAAAGCTTCAGAAATATCTCCCATGAGAGATATACATGATTTTGCATTTTTGTATATATTTTGAATAACATTTAACACCTTCCCCTTTATTCCAGTCTTCGCCATCTTAAACCATAATGCTGACCTGTCAACTAGATCAAAGGCTTTCTTATAATCTATAAAAGCACAATAAATTCTTTTTCTTTTTTGCAGATACATATCAATTAATGATTTCAGTACAAATGCATGATCAATGGTAGAATATTCTGATCGAAAACCAGCTTGTTCTTCTCCAAGAAGTTGGTCATTCTCCAAAAATTGTGATATTCTTCTACTAATAATTGAAGTAAACAGCTTCCCTAAACAGCTAAGTAGGGTGATGCCTCTATAATTATCAGGGTCTGTATCCTTACCTCTGTTCTTAAAAATTGGTATAATTAGACCAGTGCACCATTCTGTTGGAACAATACCACTTTCCAAGACTAGGTTGAACAGGTCTTTTATAATTGCTAGGAGCCTCGTTGGGCTGTTTTTCAAAAATTCATTCCTTATTAAATCATTTCCACATGATTTATTGTTCTTTAGCTTCCGTCGAGAGGATAAGCGCAACATGCCTCGTTGGGAAAGTGTTGGGACTCAATGCAACGCACGAGCAAAAGTGCCCTTTGCCCCCCTCTCCCAGATTCATCGTACATTGCTCCCTTCTTGTACGCTCATGGAGGGCGCAATTTTAAAGTTCATGCTCATTGCAAAGTAATTGAGGCTCTTGGGGTCAAAGAGAGATCAATGCAAGGGGTCAAACAGACAATGTCGCCCCTAGCTCCCCCATGCTCTAAGGCCGCCGCCCCCTTCATGTTTCCCCGATCAATATTTGTCTACACAGTGAGCAGAAGGGACAAAATAATATTATTGGTCAAATTAAACAACTATCTTTTCGGCCATCACAAAAGGTTTCATACAAAATTATCTTCCCTGTTGATTTATTGAACAGGTACACAATATCCCTTCTACATTAGAATAAAATAGTACACAACTTCTAATATTATGTCCTTTCTAGCTATAGCTATAATACATGGAAGTTTTCTACTTTGTCCATTTCCTTTGTCCATTCTGCTCTAAGCGCAGCCTTGTATTCCATATAGATGTGCGCACGACTGTACGAACGACTGGTGACACTTTCTTCAGCGTAAGTAGTTTTATCGAGTGCGAGAGAGGATAAGCAGTCGTTCGTACAGTCGTGCGTAGATCTATGCACAGTTTTAAGAAACACAACACCGATCATTATGGCTCATAGTGTTAGTACGAGCTAAACATCAAAATGTTTTTTTCTTTAATTGTATGCCTTAAGGGATGTTGCTTAAAATCAACTGCAACTTTGCAAATTGTAACACGTATTTTCATTCGCGCGTGGTGCGCGCATTTAATAGGACGCGCATGAAACAATGATTTTGATTGGCGCGTCCCGATCAACTGCAACTTGCGATCAATTGCAACTTTTGAGCAACACCCCTAGATTATTTCAGGTACTAGAATAGTTTAATTTTTTTTTATTTCTATATTAATAGTGTACGCACATGTGTAAATAGAGTTAAAGCACAATAATCCCCAACAACAAAATCAATTCCCGCCATTCACATGTGCTGTAAGTCAAGCGATGATCAGGCGATGAATGATCAAACGTTTCCACCGCTACATATAGTATTCTCCCTCCTCATTTTCCTGCCCAATCCGAAACACATTTTGCTTGGAGTCGGTAGATATAAGGGTAGGCTATGCAGTTGACATTAACTGGTCGAGAGATGGGGAGGGGGGGGGGGGGGGGGGGGAAAACCCCCCCCCCCCCCCCCCGCTT
>BQKZ01010100.1:0-12321 GCA_036244855.1 Temnopleurus reevesii | reverse complement strand
TAAAAAGTCAGCGAGTCTCGCGGTGAAAAAATTTTGCGCGGCGGCGCGATCACAAAATTTGTGGAGGGGGGGGTCAAATTGACCCCCCCCCAGTTGGAATAGGGTTAAATTGGCAACACTAAAACGATTTTTTGAAAAATTACTATATCTGTGTAAGCATTGCCATTTCATTTCATTTTTGTTTTCTTTTCTTACAAAATCTCTTATATATTTTGTTTCACTTCATAGATGGATAAAGTAATACGCATTGCCAAATTAGATTAATTTCTATTTTGTAAAAGCTCTCTTCCAGATATCAATTTTATGTCAAATTAAAATGTATGAGATCTCCATTCAAATTGGGCAAATTACAACGCAATTATAATTCATATACATGTATCAATCAATAGCTCCACAAAGTTTAATTTAAGGAAGCCTCAAATCTGTTTCTTTATTTTACTCTCTTAGATGTAATTGTTGCCATACACTGCACGCATGGTGTGAACAGAACTGGATACCTTATATGTCGGTAAGTGACCCCTTTCAATACGAGATTGGACTTACTATACTAAGCTAATAGCACGCAGATATTTTCATGATTTCAGGCCCAATTCGACACATTGGCGTGCTGTTATTTTCATGTTTATGACAGTAACTGTGCACATATAAATGTGCATCATACAGAGTAGTAATTTTTGCGAGGCAAAGACCACAAAACTTGCAAAAATAAAACCACAGAGAAAGTTTCAGCCTATGCAGTAGATCAATGGAATACAAGAATATGTACCTAATCCTATTCTAGGTTGGGATACCAAATCCACCTTTCCTCAAGAATCTTGTGTTTTCTTCCCTGCCTTAACAAATATCCTAATTGCTACATCTTAATTTAATGTGTACAAGACATCAGTATTCTAAAAGCATAAAGGTAAAACTGAAATTTATGTGTGTGGTCGCTATTTGGACAGGCATACATGTACTAGGTATTTGCACATTTGATGTATTAAAATTGGAACTATTAATATTACCTACAATTAACGTTGCTTGAAGATTCTATTCGGGGATGCATTATAGTGGAAAATTTTTATGGTATTTTGATCATGATGATAAGTTGTTTCGTGAAGTGAATATAACCGCAACAATGATAATGGTATTATTTGTGATATTCTCTCAAATATTCTTGAAAAATCTGTGAGTGAGAGCTTCAGTATTTAGACATGTATCATTCAAATTTGAATGTTAATGCCGGGAGAAGAAAAGAGAAAGAGGACCGACCTTTAACAAAATTATCCAAAAGATGTGACCAGGGATCGAACCCGCAACGCAAGAACAATCCCAAGTCAATTTGTGACTGTCCCAAACAGCTTGATTACAGGCGCACGCAAGGTACTACAAGAATATTTTTTCATCACTTGCCCAGTCGAAAAACCAAGTTTTCAAATTACTTGCCCGAATAAAACTTTGTCATGCCCAAAATTGATGGTCAATGCCAATCTGCACATGGAGAGGAAAACTAATATAAAACTGCTACTTGCTCTTTTGGGCAAGTGACAATATCATTTACTTGCCCGACAGCTTGATTTTGTTGCCCAGGGCATGCGGGCAAGTGGATTTGTAGCGCCCTGGCATGCAACAACACCCAACTGTGGTGTCCTTTTACATTGTTTTTGTATGCTAATTGTATGTACATGGTACTTGTAATTAATAGCCAACATATTGGTATCATATTTCAGGTATCTCATCGAGGAAGAAAGTTTCAAGCCTGAGGATGCAATCAAGGGTAAATTTTATTCCATTTTATTTAACAATGATAATAATAATAATAATAATAATTGAGTTTATATAGCGCTTTTTCCAGAGGATACAAAGTGCTGCTTAAAAAGACATATATTTAGCTACATTAGGAATTATAAAGATGGGTTTTGAGGTGTTTCTTGAAAAGGTTGAGTGATTTGGTATTACGGAGAGATGCGGGGAGACCGGCCCGTTTTTTAGACTTCGGAATTTTAAAGCAAGGGGCACAGGTGAAACGGAGAGAATATGACGTTTTCTGCTGTTGAAAGAGTGAGGAGATATAATGAGGAATTGTCGTAGACAGTGATTTATAAGTTTGAACGATTGTAGATTTTTATTGTGCAATTTCTATATGGATATACTCATCTGCGCATTACAACTACAGTATTATTACCCAGCCATAGCGTACATTAGCTGCCAAGTTGGCGCTCGTGCATTTAAAGAAATAAATTCCGGCTGGTACCCATTCCCTGCAGCTCAATGTGGATAATTTTTTTGCTGAAGGAAATTTACGCCANTGTGACCTGGGATTGAACTCACAGTGCAAGAACCAACCCAAGTCAATTTGTGACTGTCCCAAACAGCTTGATTACAGGCGCACGCAAGGTACTACAAGAATATTTTTTCATCACTTGCCCAGTCGAAAAACCAAGTTTTCAAATTACTTGCCCGAACAAAACTTTGTCATGCCCAAAATTGATGGTCAATGCCAATCTGCACAGGGAGAGGAAAACTAGTATAAAACTGCTACTTGCTCTATTGGGCAAGTGACGATATCATTTACTTGCCCGACAGCTTAATTTTGTTGCCCCGGGCATGCGGGCAAGTGGGTTTGTAGCGCCCTGGCACGCCACAACACCCAACTGTGGTGCCCTTTTACATTGTATTTGTATGCTACTTGTACTTGTACTTGTACATGTATGGTACTTGTAACTAATAGCCAACATATTGGTATCATATTTCAGGTATCTCATCGAGGAAGAAAGTTTCAAGCCTGAGGATGCAATCAGGGGTAAATTTTATTACGTTTACATTTATTTAATAATGATAATAATAATTGTAGATTTATATTGTGCAATTTCTATATGGATATACTCATCTGCGAATTACAACTACAGTATTATTACCCAGCCATAGCGTGGCTGCCAAGTTGGCGCTCGTGCATTTAAAGAAATAAATTCCGGCTGGTACCCATTCCCTGCAGCTCAATGTGGATAATTTTTTTGCTGAAGGAAATTTACGCCATGAGTGAGATTCGAACCCGTACGATCCTCAAGTTGAAAGGCAAGAGTCAGAACTACTACACCATAACACCTTTTTTTTTTTTACATAGCTGCCAACAAGTAGAATTTTTCAGGAAACATATAAAGGACAAATTAGGATTCTTTAAGTCCTTGAGATACAGAGTTGGAAAGCGCATGGAAACTAAGGACACAATATTTTTTTCTGAATATAAGATATAAGATCTGTCACTGATACTGTATTACTAAAATGATAGGATATTAATGGATATGAGGTTGGCGGCTCTGATAGCTTTCATCTATTTTTTTAATTTTTTTTTTTATAACTAAACACTAAACAAACAAAAAATATAGTGGCCATTATTACAGTCAAACCTGTCTTTAAAGACCACCCAAATCTGAAAAAAGTGACTTTTAATTGCAAGTAGTCTCGGTAGACAGGGACATTTCCATATAGGTGTCACAAAAGGTGTCCTGTATGGATAGGTGGTCATTATATAGAGGTACATGTACACTGTAATTGCCACAACAGGGGCCTATAAGTTAGAAGACGCAATTAAACTTAAGATATTTTAAAATTTGTACCAAAGAGATGTGATTAATTACAAAATAATAAATCTCTTTATGTTGCAGGTGCCAGGTTTGACTGTTATATAAAAAATACCTGGTACACACACTTACATGAATTAACAGTAGGGATGTTCCTAACAAAGTCAAAGAACTAATGGATAGTTACATAGATCCTGTGTATAGGAAAAATTGAAGGCATACATATTTCCTTTTAGGAATATCTTCTTTAAATTTTTGTATGAAATAAAGCTCAATGTTATTTATTATATTTTTTTGCATTATGTTTCTTATTTCACAGCTTTCAAAGAGGCGAGAGGCTACCCCATTGAAAGAGAGAACTACATCGAAGATCTCTTACAGCTTACCAGTGATAGGTTAGTCCGATTATTGTATCCCCCGAACAGTGGTCCGGAGGATACTATGGATTTAGCCTCGTCGCGCCGCCGCCGCGTACGCCGCAGAGATTTCCTTGTGAACGCTCTACAGGTCCGAGTTCTTGTCCGATTATTTTCAAATTTGGTGTGAAGGTGTCTGGTGGATAAAGGATGAAGCCTATTGATTTTGGTGTGGGGCGGAGTCCTGGTTGCCATGGTAACCATGATTTAATAGAAATAATTAATATTACCTTGTGAACGCTCTACAGGTTCGAGTACTTGTCCGATTATTTTCGAATTTGGTGTGAAAGTGTCTGGTCGATAAAGGATGAAGCCTATTGATTTTGTTGTGGGGCGGAGTCCTGGTTGCCATGGTAACCATGATTTAATAGAAATAGTTAATATTACCTTGTGAACGCTGTACAGGTCCGAGTACTTGTCCGATTATTTTCGAATTTGGTGTGAAGGTGTCTGGTGGATGGAGGATGAACCCTATTGATTTCGGTGTGGGGCGGAGTCCTGGTTGCCATGGTAACCATGATTTAATAGAATTAGTTAATATTAACTTGTGAATGATCTACAGGTGTCTTATGGAGAGAGGACGAAGCCTATTAAATTTGCTGTGGGGCGAAGGCCTGGTTGCCATGGTAACCATGATGTAAGCAAATAGTCAATATTACCTTGTGAACGCTCTACAGGCCTGAGTTCTTATCCAGTCATTTTCAAGTTTGGTACGAAGGTGTATGAAGGAAAGAGGATGAAGCCTATTGATTTTGGTGTGGGGCGGACACCTGGTCGCTATGGTAACCATGATGTAAAGAAATAGTGGTACAACAACATACACCACCAACCTGGTTCAGTTGACAGTAATAAAACCCACAACAGTGCAATGCTGTTGGTTCGGGGGATACATGTGCTCGGCTGCGCAACTCGCCGAGCGCGCAATTTCTAGTTATTCTTAGGGGGTGTTGCTCAAAAGTTGCAATTGATCACAAGTTGCAGTTGATTGGAACATGCCAATCAAAATCATTGTTTTGAGCGTGTCTTCCTTGTTAAATGTGCATACCGTGCGCGAATGAAAATGCACATTCCAATTTGTAAAGTTGCAGTTGATTTTGAGCAACACCTCCTTAGAGATTTATATGGTACAGAAGAAGTCAAAACATTAGAAGTTAGAATGCAAATGGCTTGTAAGATACTGCTGGACTGAATACATGTTCAATGTATGTGTAAGTGAATGTTTTACTAGGCTAGTTTTACGAAATGGTCCTCTTCTTGCTATTTAAAATGTATTTCATGCCACGCTACACATTTAAACCTTTTGGTAATGTCAGATTTGTGCCCTTAGACCTATTGTATCAGACCCTTTCCAGTTTACATGTTTGGTGAAAAATCATACATGTAACTACATATATGTTCGAAGCAGACATGACTTCATTACATGATGTACATTGTATGTACAAAACGGGTCAATGCAATGATAAAATATGAATAAAAAATCCATTTACATGGTACATGTAGTATTTCTATCAATATCTATTTTAAATGAAAAGAGTGTCCCAGCTTGTTGGGTATGACCAGGTACATGTAATTCTTTCCAAGTATCTGGCATGTGGTTTGTATTTTTTTTTTTGTAGGAAGATCAATTTGGGGTTTGTTAGGTGAAGGTCTAATGAATATCAGATGGAGTACGAATAAATTTCTTTATCGTATGTTAAGATATTTTAGGAGTTGTGTTGGAAGGGTATTGGTAGAGAATTTGTACAGGAATACTGCAATTTGATAGGTATTAGTATCATGAATTTATAATGTTTCCCAACCAAGATATAGAGGATAAATGTGAGCTAAAATCTGAGAGTGAAAAAAATACGTAGAGCTTTCTTTTGGAGACAAAGAATTGCATCAGTCATTGTTTTATTACTATTCCGCCGTATAATATTGTTGTGATCTATTTGCATGATAGACAGATGGTGGAATGTTTTTGGCCATGTACAGTATGGACAGAAATAAAGGTAACAGTGTTCCATTATAAAGTCCCACCAAAGCCTTTGTAAAACACATGCGATTTTGTGGGACATGGTAGGACGCTGTTAGCTTTATTTCTGTCCCTAATATAGGTGCTACATGGTGAATATGTGATTCACACAGACAGGTTGTACACTCAATAAGCTCATTTTGAAAAGTTGAAATCGATAACCATATCTCCTAGCTAATTCTTACTCTTGAAAATCTCTCTTCATTTTTGTGAACCTCCGCAGGAAAAAACCTAGACATGCCAAAGAAACCCCACGCGAGCACCATCAAGACAGAAGAAGGGATTACGACGAAAGGACTAGAAATGGATTTGATCAAGGGAGAGATATGAGAAGGCAACGTGAACGTGATGAATATAACCCCCGACAATGGAATGAAAGAGCCCAGCCGGGACAATATGGCAGTGCTGTCCAGGGGGACCCACAATGGGGGAGTCCATTTGAAAGTAGGGAGGGCAACTGGAGAAGAGATGGAGAGATGGCACATGGAGGGGAGCAGAACAGCTGGCAGGGACAGGATGGATACAGTGCTGAATGGAATAATGGCCAATGGAGAAATGACGGTTGGAATAATGGCGGATTGAACAATAGCAGATGGAATGATGGCCAATGGAATAATGGCCAATTGAACAATGGCGGTTGGAACAATGGCGGTTGGAACAATGGCAGTTGGAACAATGGCGGATGGAACAATGGAGCATGGAATGAGGGTTCAAACTGGCACCACCAGAGGAATGACTGGCGCCCGTACGATCAAAGGACAAATGAACATGAATGGAATTACACACCAACGCAACAGGGTGATAGAGAGAACTGGCGGAAGATGTAGAGATGGAAAGAATTTAATAACAAAATTTATTTTTCAGTCAACTCTGCGGAAGTCAAAGTTCCCTAATGGGGTGTTGTTCAAAATCAACTGCAACTTTTCAAATTGTAACGCACATTTTCATTCGCGCACGTTATGCGCATTTAACAAGACGCGCATGAAACAATGATTTTGATTTGCGTGTTCCGATCAACTGCAACTTGCGATCAATTGCAACTTTTGAACAACACCCCCTATGTCAATTAAATGCTCAAGTCGGGGTAACTTTTGGCAAGAGTTCATATGAAATCTGTGTCAAATTTCTTCCTGGGCAAACAGATCTATGTTCTGCCAAAAAATTGAATTAGGCAGAGTTACCGATATGCATTTACTTATATACCGGTAGTTAGTTCTTGATTGCCCTAATCTAAGAAATCATCTAATACAAATCAATCTTAACCTAATTTATTTTGCCTCATGTAGTGTAAGTCAAATTTCACATAATATTATCAATTTTTTTTAGATTTGATCTCAACAGAGTTACATTCAGTAAAAATACAGTCAAAGAGGCCTATGTATTGTAAATCGGCTATCAATTTCAAGAATTTTCTGTTTGAGTCTTCCAATTGTCCTTATATGCCAAAGGTTTTTTCTGTTGGCCTAAAAAAATAATCAGACAATCATTTAAGGGATTTATCTATCTAGGCCTATGCTAAAAGTATGGTTGTCACGTAATTGACTCCAATCAGTTTGACTGTGGTCTAGCTCTCTGAGATCATTAATGAAGGCAAAATTCCATAACAATGATGCTTTAGAATGTCTCCATACTGTATGTGTATGCATGTATTGAGGTAGAATGAATAACAGAATAACTTCTTGCGCAAGTCCTAAAAATGCGCTCCTGATTGGATGAAATTGGAGTTGCTTTAAATATTCTAACTTGCGTTTAAACGCAACTTTTTATGCAATAGGGCCCTCTTGGGGTCTCTTACAAATCTGAAGCCTTGATGTTGCAAACTTCAATCAACCTCACATCCAATTGACTAGGCTGGTTCTCGAGTGAGGTTTGTTTACAAGTCAATGTAAATTTCTTTCTAAATAAATAAAGAGAACTGCTGAAACTTCTTATCCAATAATGGAGAGCTGTGGAGTAAAATGAAGTCAAAAAGGAGCTTGAGCTTTCGATCCTAGCAGAATCTTAATCATAAGCGATATTTCTTTCTATTAGGTTAGCCCATGAAATCTCAGATAAGATTAGCTTTAAGATAAATACATGCCAGCCTATTTTGACCATGATATTGAAGCCGAGGGGTATCAGTATCGGTTTTATATGGCTTTGAGTTACAAGAATTGTCCTGAATATTTTATTTCTGTGATGCACTATTACCAATCAGTGATATCTACAAGTTCTTGAACTTCGTTTACAAGTTGGTTGAAGGCAATGTTTACAATCATCTGTAGGCTCCACATTGAGAATTCAATATTTTTTTTAGCGTGTGTCAGTTCACAATTACAAGAGGACTCTTATTGTCATTTGCAATTCGTGAGCTACAGCATGTAACTCATTATGCCAGTGTCCTCATTATGCCAGTCCTCATTATGCCAGTGTCAATTTGGTCAATCTGTCTGTACAGTTTGGTCCGTACAATTTGGTACCCCTTTATTAGTCGTAATAAAGTTGATGGGATGCTTAATATAGGTAAAATGCTACAGATAGTCTGTATAAAAGTACATGTATGTCATTTATATGTATCTATTTGACAGCATTATTACGAGAGGAATTTATTTTTTAAGGTCCATGCATTATCAAACCATCAGTATTTCAATGTAATTCATGATTTTGTAAGGGCGATATCTTCTCAAGATTCTCTCAAAATTATGGAGAGATTTATATCTACTTCTTGTCTCATAATGGATTAGAATGAGTCATTCTATGTATTACTTTGCCAACGTTATCATTCAATGTGAACAATTTTATTTTATGGCCTCCTCTGATATGCTTTCCTCCTCATGTCATATTTATTGGATTCATTTTACCCACATAATCACACCATAATTCTTTGAACTTTTGTAAAAAAAAAAGGTCCAAGAACAAAAATGCTCTCAAACCACATCAGTCGTCACTCTATCATGGTTATTTTCTTTTGTTGTACATGAAATTAGCGAGATTCTGTGAAACACGATTTTAAAAATGAATTTCTGGATGTTTTGAAGAACTGATTTTAACATGCTCTGGCAAGAAACTGCACTTCATCAGATTAGTTTATAATTGAATAACTGATCATGTAAAAAATAAAAGCAGAAACATTGAACGCATTGAAACGTATTTAAATATGAATCATGATGAAGGCAACACTCCAAATTTCATTGTACAAATAAAATACAATTTGCTCAATATCCTTAATTTCATTATTTCACGTATTTCAGACGTGTATCTGAGGAAGGCAGAAGAAGAGGGGTTTTTTTTGGGGGGGGGGGGGAATTTGATGTATTTTTTGTTACTTGCCAGGCCATCTTATAACCCCTTTCTAAAAGGAGAGGGGGCTCTGTGTCGCCATTTCAATGCCCTTTTTTCATTTTTCATATTTTTTCATCACATTTTCATGGGGGTGCCACCTCCAGCTCTCCTCCCTCGTTGCATGCCTGGTTTCCATGTGATACAAGCTTTTACTAATGAATAGTTATTAGTTTTTTACTTAAGTGATAAATGCTTGAGCAAGCCATCTGGAATGTTTTCGCATGGAGTGTTACGTGAATGGTTATCGCTGCCATGTATTAAAGAATAGGAAACAAATATCCTAAAACATGTGTTAACTGGATTTTTGTTTAATTGTCTTTATGTGTGTTACAAAGTGGAAACTCAGGTTAGCAACGTGATTGTCACTATCAATAATACTTTGTTAGAACAGGAGTCTCACTCTGGGGGTGTTGTTCAAAAGTTGCAATTAATCGCATGTTGCAGCTGATCGGAATGAGCCAGTCAAAATCATTGTGTTATGTTACTTTATTGTTAAATGCGCGTGCCATGCGTGAAAGAATATACGCACTACAATGCGCAACTGATTTGCAGCTCTTTTGCGATGAATAGCAACTTTGCTACTGTATGGTTGGGTAAATATATTGGGTGACTTCAAGTACGGTGTTGAACGCTGGTGTTTGCTGTTGGTGTTGCAGCAAAACCAACACCAGCCTCAACACCAAACCTTGCAAGATTCTGACGTATTTCTGGTCGTTTCTGTATCACTTTTGTAAACTGACCAACGGTGTTGGATCTCGGTTTACGGACCGTTTTGCTCTCTCAACACCAACACCAACACCGAACACCGTACTTGAAGTCACCCATTGTAATTGTAAAGTTGAGTATACATTTATCTATATAGATTACATGTATATCACATCTGGGGCCTGTAACATAAAGAGATACGATTAATTTTGCAATTAATCGTATCTCTTTGGTACACATTTTGCCATAGACTTACGATTCATATTTATCGTATTATTATTGATTTCATCATTTATGTTGCAGGCCCTGTTTGTACTGCAGTTGTTTTTCTGATGTTGCCACAAAGGAAGTGAAACTGAATATGTGTTTATACTCTAGTTGTTTTTCTGATGTTACCACAAACTGGAAGTGAAACTGGAAAATTGGGCATGAGAATACCCTTTTTCCAGAAAGTAATTCATATATGCCTTGTGAATAAACAAGGATTATTTGTGATCTGTTTCTTTACACCAAGGAAAACATGAAGAAGGGCAATCAAGAAAAAGAAAGGGGGCTCACAACTTTTTACGCTGTTGGGATTTTTTAATCCAAATTTGTTTGGTAGATGGAGAAGGACATTTCATTTAACAAAAGGAAAAAAAGGGCAAATTTGACCCTGAAAAAAGGGTCCCATTTTTTCATGTAGGGGGCATTTTTTTTTTTGGGGGGGGGGGGTGCAAATGCATCTCTGTCCCCCACCGGTACCACTTCCCTTGCATACAGAGTATCCTTCTCAAAATAAAATGAAAGGGTCATTGCTCAAGGATGTTAAATGAACTGGGAAGTCGAGTGCTCTTGTTTGTTACCTTCATCGTCTTATTTTGATTACGTCAAGAGCCATTCAACCTATCGAACCAATATCAGGTTAGCTCTTGCCGGCGTCAGGAGTTGCCGAAGTCAGACGTCCGTGACGGTTGAAGGTAACATCAAACAGTTCTTTGACTTTTCAACTTTGATTATTCTAGGCCAACTAGATGTCTCTTTGTCCAATATTGCTATAAGATTAATAATTAAAATTTAAAAAAAGCATGGAAACTGATTTTTTTTTCAGGCCTACGGATAAAAAAAATCTCCACAGAACAAGTGAAATTAGATTGACAGAACGCAGTAAACTTCACAAATGATCTAGTAAAATATCTACCGAACTTGGCCTATCTAAAAGGTCAGGGGCCACTCTTAGATGTATATATAAATTTTTATACAAGGTTTTCTGTATGTATTTCTTTTAAAAAAAGCTCTCAAACTGCAACTGTCTTCCATGTTATCAAACACATAAGTGTAGTAAGCATTTTTTATTCAGAAAATATGGCAAGTTAGACTCCAAAATTGGGCGCATTCGATCAGAATTTTTTTTTGCCCCCAGCCCCCCTGTATACTGCCCCTGGACATGAGAATGTCAGTTTTCTTGAGAAATGACTATTTTATCTCTTGTGAATAAGTATTCTGTTTGTATTTGTATTCTGTTTTGATGTTTGACCATGGAAAAAAGGCAACTTTGGCTCAGAAAATGGCACATGATACAGTACCTGTACTGCCCCCTGGAAACAGAGTGTCCCATTTGTAGAAAATTGATTGACTTATGTCTCGTTATTAAAGCCCAAGTACCGGTACATGTACAGTTTTGGTAACGATTAAGAGTGAATTCTACGGGATGATTATCATCATGACAATGTATCTTACACACAGTTCAAGACCAAAGCATAATTTTTTACGAACTGATTCTGTTTGGAAATTCAAATTTGACTGTTAAATCATATTTAGTGCCATCTTTTGGTAATAACAATATTTTGTTTGTTATCGGGCATAATCAAGGTTATTTATGAGATGACAAGATAATGATAAACAGGTATACACGAAAATTATATTCTGAAATTTTCATCCGATTCTGTGGACGAGAAGGTGTCCTTTATCACAAAAGATATGAATAAGTGTCAGGTTACACAACACTGAGATATTTTGCACATTTAAAACTCATTCGTTTTTCACACAATCCTTGTGTAATACATGTATATTCATGTTACTATACATGTATTTCATTTCATTTAGATTTGAAGACAAAATTTGGAGACAAAAATATTCGTTTTTACCAAAACTTTACTTGGGCTTTATGCACAATTAAGTCTTTCAGCTATTTCTTTTGATGAAGAAAAAGAAAACTTTGACTCATAAAATGGGCACATTTTTTAAAAATTAGGAACTCGGGGGCAAATATTATTTTGGGGTAGACTCTTCTTTTAAAGCCCAAGTACAGTTTTGGTAAAGGTGA
>BQKZ01010096.1:17451-30839 GCA_036244855.1 Temnopleurus reevesii | reverse complement strand
TTCGTAATTAAACGTAAATTGCCTTTACAATCTTAAAATGCTATGCGAAATTTTCCCCCAACAATAGGCAATAGGCGGGTTTACTTACAAATGCAAATTTGATGCGTACTCTATACGATGTATGCTTATTGTCATCATTATCATTATTATGATTATTATGATTATTATTATTATTATTATTATTATTATTATTATTATTATTATTATCATTATCATTGTCATCATCACTTTTATTATCATCATTGTTATTGTGATTATTATTATCATTATTGTTATCATCATCATCATCATCATCATAATCGTCATCATCATAATCTTCACCCATGACCATTATCATCATTAACTTCCAAATTAATTTCAAAATATTTTCTTAACAATTTACACTTTGAACATTTTATTTAGCGCAGATTGCATAGATTAGATTGCGCACATGATTCTGCCGAAATCGAATGACTTAATCGTTAATTAGCTTGAGAACAGTAGAAAATTGGTTAGGAAAACCTACATCATTGTTATCATAATTATCATGAACATTGATGTATTATTATGATGATAATAGTTATGATAACAAGAATGCAATTTATTTTTGTTAATTTCATGAGAGAAACGTATTACCTGAGAAAAGTAATGCCAGAACTCCGATCACCTCCATCAGCTTTTGTCGATAAACTGTCGCCATTCTTGGTTTGTTTTTCCTTTCTTTTCGCGGTAGATATTTCTTAGTTCCAATTTTCTAATTCAGATTGGTTCAGTCTTGACAAAGTGCGTCTAATGGTGTCTTCAAATGGAATAAACAAGCGACATTACTTTTAAAGAGGAGCTATCAACACTGATGATGTACATGTATCTCCAAACAGTATTGTTTTCTGCTTGGGCGTGTTCTTTAGTACATTCTCCGGCACGCACCAAAATGCTTGCGTCTTTGTTTCACAATAAACGTGTCACACACGGTGCCATGGTGCATCACACCTTTGCGTTTTTAGCCTGCGTCGACCTAGCGTTTTTGGAAATTAAAAACGCTCCCTTGACGGAAAGCATATGCAAATCAGACGGTGGACTGACGTTCGGCTTGCGCACAACGAGCGTATGACGAGCGTCAGTCTACCGCATGACGTGCGTCTTTGTACGCCAAGGGAGCGTTTTAACTTTCAAAAATGCTGGATCGACGCAGGCTAAAACGCAAAGGTTTGACGCAGGCTTGACTCTCACCTTTCAACTTTCAGCGAATACATATACGAAATTGCATTCTTAAACGGTTACTGCATAGTGGTCGTAATACATGAAATAACAAAACAAAATACCCGCACACATCATAAACTGTGGGAATATCCGTCTTAAATTGGACCTGTTGGACAAAGGATATCAAATACAGATTTCTGGGGTTTTTTCCGTCCCGGGTGGTGTTCTAATCTTCAACCCCCAGCATCTCCAAAGATTCTCGACGTCATTGTTCCTTTCACCTCCCGGGTTTGATTCTCATCAATCCGACATCGGGGATCCCCAGTATTTCACGGATCAGTACTCGACGGCCCATCTGTGAAGATCACACACGAGTGAATAATCTCCCATATGCTCATGTGCATAAGGCCCCGGTCACATAGAGGCCCGGAAGCAACACGATTCACCCCGACTCGTTGTTCTGAGGTAGTTAACTGTGAATTAACAAAGAGTCGGGGTGAATCGTATCCGGGGTCCTATGTGACCGGGGCTTAAACATGAAGCAGACATGAAGTAACCAAAAATACCCGTGCACATCATAATCTGTGGGAATACCCGACTTCCTTTGTAAAAAAAACCCCATAAGATAACGATCTTTGGTATTCCATCGCTGGGTGCATGGTGCTCTTGCACCCCCAGCCTCTCCAAAGAATTTCTATATTTATCATTAAATCTCTTTGTTCCTGTATCATATTTTCTCTTTCTACCTCCCGGGTTGAAATGTCGTCATTCCAACATCGGGATCCTCCTATTCTGAGGATTTATTTATAATTGTAAAAACAACAATTCTAAACGGCTCGTCTTAGTTTGCAAGCACATACCCTAGACTTTCGGTGTGTGCATGTGCAGATCATGATACAGGGTGTGCATTTTGTGTGACTATACATCCACACATACAGCAAAGAGCATGCAGACACACAATACATACCCTGTATCACTCTCTGTGTGTGTGCACAACGAAACCCAATGGTCTGTTCTGGCTAACTAGGCTCGTCTAGCTGTGAAGGACAAGGTTGGTAACTCTGTGCATGTGCCCCAGTCACATCACCGCAGGGACCAGAAATAAGAATGCAGACTGAGACCCCGTTTACATATACTTCTTGAAAGTGGCTAGTTTCCTAAACTATTTCCGATTGCCAGTTTATGAGCGTTCAAATGTACGCGCTCACGATGTAAAGTGGTTTTGTTGCTGTAAAGATGAATGAATACCAGGGAGGTGTTTCACCAAGTCGTTCTTAAAGTTACGCACAACTTTAAGTTTGACTGGTATCAGTTCTTGCGCGGAATACGCGTAATCGTGTGAAACGTTACGCACAAGAAGGGATACCAGTCGAACGTAAAGTCGTGCGTAAAGTATTTCTTATCTTGGTGAAACACCTCCCAGCTGGTTCCAATACCTCCCGCGTGAAATATAGCACCATCTTCATAAACATGATAAAGTTGCTGTTGCAAATATCTAACAAAGCTCTTAAAAATCGGTTGTTTGTGGGTTCATACCCGCGTCATGAAGGATCACTTCATTCCAAGCCAGACGTGCTATCGACTGAGCCCTGAACCAGATAGAACATCAAAACTCCTCAAAGTCTAGAGCGGCCACTTTGACTCATATCATCAGGCGATATAAACGCAAAGCAATGTCGTAAAACAAACACTCTTGAATAGCGCCAGCTTAAATAAGCCGGAGAACTGAATTGTAGGTTTGCATCATTTACATAAATTAGTTCTTTGTTTCGACTATGCACTGACAGAGACACGGGGATGACATTTCTCTTACATTTTATTTTCATTTTTTACATTTTTTATTTTCCATTAAAAACTTCTTTTTCATTTACGCCGAAAAAAAAGAAATGTTGTCATGTTGTAATTACTACTTGGTTTTTCAAATTACGATTTACTAAGAAAAAAGAAAAGGAAACAAACGTGAATGCGTTTAAGCACTGAATTTCAGTATTACAAACTAAAATAACAAACGCAACCAAAATATCCTGGTATCTTTAGTCCAGCATTTTAATTGAATATTTCAAGTAATTGCTACAAATAAATAGACAAATAAATGCAACCAAATTAATGTCTTTCTGAACAATGCATACCAGAGGGGAAAAAAAGATTTTCTCAGATAAAAGCAATTTTCTCAATGGGGCACGTTGCTCGGATAGAAGGACTGCAGTCTGGCAATTAGAATGTGGTTAGCTCATGTCCATCGGTGGCCATTTTTATTGTCCTTTTTTCAGGAAACTTCATCGATAGATCTGTTTAATATAATTGAATTCGTTTGACTAGAATATACCCAATTTATCATGAAGAGTAATACTTGACCGACATAATTAACGCAGTTTCTCAATACAATTGAAATAAGGCGTTATTTCTATCAGTATCTAAAAAATGCCGATATAGATGGATAGCAGATTTTTGCATTGATTCCTGGTGGTGGTAGAAAACTACATTTGCACACGTTACGGTTATACTTTCAACTTGTTGTGTACCTCAGATATGCCAAAATAATAACCTCTATGAAGTATTTTGGTCGAATGTAGTCCAGAATATTTAATTCAAATAAAAATCTATTCTATCATAATTCATCTTGACACCAACGGTATCGCGATACTCCTATCGTATTACGGTACCACACACACACACACACACACACACACACACACACACACACACACACACACATACACAAAACATATGAGCACATACAGTGCGCACTTCAATACACTGCCACACCATGCGGAATACGCACTGAGAGAGACTCTTCGCTATTGGTCAACGAGGGGCCAACGGCTGTTATGAATTTTGAACGCACGGTCCATTAGTTTGAGGCCCGAATAGAAGAATTATTATTGGAATAACTATAAATGCGCCTATCATGACCAACCTTTGTGCTTAATTGATTGGGGATAAGTTCGAACATTTAGTACTCTTCAACATTACACAACAATCTTGGAAAGTCAAATTTTAGGCTGCAAATGAAGTATTCTACCTTTAAGAATATTGACTTTTAATTCAGTCAGTGAAAGAGACCATTTTACACGAAACGATTATATCATACATCATACATGAATGAGATCACAAACCATTTTAATGCTGCCATAAGCATCATTACCACAGCCATTATTATCATATTCTTCTTTGCCATTAGCTTCATCATCTACATCATCTTCATTAACATCACAATAGACCAGTATACTAATAGATTCAAATTTATGCACGTTTCTCAATCGCGCACCTTTTTTTTTGGGGGGGGGGAAGATGTGCTACCCCCTCCCTTCCCCGGTCAGAGCTAGGGGCCGCAAAATTTAAGGAGAAAGGGGAGACCAAGTCACCGAGAGGGGCGCCAAATTTTAGGTTAAGATCTTGTCTCTTTTTTTTTCTTTCTTTTTCCTTTTTGTCTGCCCATCTGAGCCATCCGGTAGCACTAACTTTGCTGGGAGGGACGCCAACCGGTGCTCGCATGTTTCTTTCCAACGAATACGTGGTACTCATTAATCCAATTATAGCAACAATTGAACTACAATACTTGGAATCCAAGTTGCATACATTACTTGATGCTATGTCGGGCAAGCTTTGGGTCGGCTTTTGAATTTTCAAAAACTCATCAATTTTGTTAACCATTAGCATCCATTAGTAACCCCGCCTATTCTCGCCACCGACAATACACCGCCACATTTGATAGATCACCATCACCCCATCAACATTACCACCACCGATATCATCATCATCAACATCATTATATTCACCGCCACCACCACTACCATTAACATCACAACAATCGTCCGTCATCATCATCACCACCATTATCATAATCATTATCATCGTCACCGAAAACATCGCCATGAGCAGTACCACCACCAACACCACCACCACCAACACCACCACCAACACCGACACCACATGATCACTATAATCGTCTATTAGTATCAAACTATTCCTGTCAGATTATTAGTCTGGACTGGTTGCCGTTTTAGTTTTAATCTACTTACATAATTTTGAGCCATTTCTATTTATTTTACCAAAAGAAAATCCAATTTTTTAAAACTTTAACCACATCTAGCAAACATCTGGGCAATTTCAACAATGATTATTTCATTACCATACCCATCTCCAGATACCGTTATCAATTTTACGCGCGAACAGTTACCAGCGGGGTATTCCAAGATGATATTTAGATATTCTCTCTCATTAAAAAGACCGCCTGATGGGGGGAAATGTGATAATACCGCTCTCCCTTGCATACACACGATCTATGAACCAGTGAAGTTCTGACCTAATTTGCATAGAAGCGGTGGTAGTGAGGTATCACTTGTAACGCCGATAGTAGTATTATAATTTAGTCTTATCTCATTTTGGTATTTCAGTGTATGATATACATCCAATGGACACATGATGGAGTAAAGGTTCTTTATTTCACGTGTTTTGTTGCTATTCTTCCACTTGTTATTGAGAAACTGGCTTGAATTTGTCGGGAAAGCAGGAACAGATATTCTCATGATTTCGCTCGAATGCACGTAAGTATAACTTTAATATTCATTTTGTTTGGAACATACACAAAACATCTTATGGGGACAGTCCATCTGCAATTATATACCCCTTATTGTCAATACACAGAGAATATCTTATTTGTTAATGCTAATGTTAATGTGGAATAAAATCATAGAGCTTACATGGTGTATTAGACACTCAAAATGGTTTGCAGTTGTACCATGTGGTGTAGCGTTATCTTTCAAAAATAGTCCTGAAAGCGACTGAGAATTAGCTAGAAAAAAGTAGAAAATACGTTCGTCACCTGAGAACGAGTTAGTTAAATCTACTGTGAACGTCGTCTTTGTTTCTATCTTTCTCGAGCTTTTGCTCAATCCTTTTCATCAGAACCATTTCTTGATTGATAATCCTACACCACACGGTTCTACCGCAAACCTTTTCGAACGTTGATGTTGATAGGTTTTCTTTGAGCATGTGATAGTGTCAGACTGGAGCATCCATGCTGGTTCATGTTATCCTATAAACTATTGTACACTGAGAAAACGCTGGTGTTAAATTTAATATCAACCGGAATCATAACAGTGTTGAAATAACACAAGTTTAGAACCAAATCAATCTAAACACCGACTGGTGTTGCTCGGGACCTTAAACATGCAACACCAGTCGGTTTCTAAATATATATATATGAATCGTCTTTATTAAGTAAATAAAGAAGTTGACAATAATCCAGGTCCATGGAACATAACTGTATCAAAACAGCCTGTGCCAATGGCAGGGTACACATGACATGTACAAGTATAATGCTATTATATTAAATGGATTCTAAAATGGTGGTGCTTTAACACTTTTCTGGTGTGGTCCTATACGGATTCCGACTGGTGTTGAATTTAACACCAGCGTTTTTGCAGTATACCTAAATCATTGGCAATTATTGAAGTACAGTTTGGGGACAAATAAAGCTTATATACCGTTTAAAAAGGTGGGAAGACGTTAATTTACCCAACAATCGGCATCATTCTGTCCACACAACTATTGGTCAAAATATGACCAGTTCAGTGGTGGAATTGTAAAATTTGATCAAAGTTGGACATAATTTTAAACAACTATTAGTTAGAATATGCCGAACTCTTGATGAAAATGCAAAATTCAGTCATAAATATGACAAATTTTAGCCAATGATTATGTGGACAGTATGCTGCCCAGTGTTGGGTAGAGTTTCCCCAAACGTTTTAAAAGTAAGTACTTTTGAGCAAATGCATTGATATCAAATTAATTCGAGCTTATCCGATCTCGCCACTTTACAACAATACATTAACAAATGACTCGATAAAAAAACACAACGCAAAATGTCTGATTGATGCTGCTTGAGGCTACCTTTTCTGCAGATTTTATCCTCATCTTTTTTTAGTGTGTAACAACAATAAACATGATAAAGAAACCCCCCAAAATCGACAAATACATAACAGAACAGTGACCACACATATTATTTTAGTATTGAACATTTAATCATTGTATGTTATACAAGTTGTGCGCTATTATAAAATTTAAAAAAATGAAAATGTAAAGGGTTTCTTCGTCAAAGAATTTATATTTAGCATCTTCGTATGCGAATACATATCCTCTGAAAGCCTTGTAGTTGCACTGGATATGATCAATACGCCTTTCGAGTCATCAAATATTCTACAAAATATCATACATGCACAGTATATATTACATTTATTAAAAAGGAAAAAAAAATATGCCATAATTCAAAAGTCACGCATGATGCCAACTCCTCAGCGCTTGGCTTTCCGACTCAATATGTAACATATGTAATAGTACATCTCAGGCTGTATTTGTTTTGATTTGATTAAATAACTCGAAGGTCAAGCAATCTCAGAATAATGCAATCAGATTTCCACCATCCTTAGGCTATATATGCATCTCCCGCCAAAAGTCTAAGCGCGTTGCCATGGTAACCGAGTGCATAATTCAATGGATATCCTCCTGATCTCGTTTTCTACAAGGAAACGGGAACGAGAAGGGTGGTTAAATTTGTCAGACACATTCGGAAATGGATGAGGTGAAAGAGATATCTCAATGAATAGAAGTATCTGCAGTATGATGTGTATAAGATGTACATTGTCAAATTGTTTTACTTATAAAAACTATGCCTATATATAGTCGAACACCAATTCAATGGTTCTTTGTAATGCTATTCAAATTGGCACTGTCTTGTTGTAGCTGTGTAATTATTGCGGAAATAGATTGTATCGTGATATTTACTTATTTTTATGGCAATAGTTTACATTCATCATTATAATTTATCCTAAATTAATGATATTTTTATATATATTGTATCATTAAAAGAATTGATGAATGTATTATTGTTTTTCTTTGTAGTTACTTTACTGGAAATGAGAAAAAAAATGAAATTGATTTAAATTGAACCTTCCCATTGTGAACAATCGAAGTAATGTTTGTTTAAGAAGATAATCACAATTTTCATTCTAACAAACTTGAGCAAATTCAAACCAACAGTCTACGAATAAAATTCATCATCTTGTATACTGATAGCGTATGATCGAAAATAAATAACTAAACAGGAAAGTAAAGAGATTGAACTGATAAAAAATATAAATCATAAAAATTCACCTTTTATTAGTGATTAAAGGGGAACAAACCCCTGGAATTATCGTGCTCTCATTGAATGAGGAAAAATCAGATGATCAACCTTTGAAAATATGAGCAAAATCGGACAACCCGTTCAAAAGTTATGAATTTTCAAATTTGACGATCACTGCCGCTTATGGGGATCCGTGCGATTGGCAACACCCACTGAATCTGTGACGTCATGTCGGACAACTCCTCATTCACTTTGTGCATATAATTTTAAAAAATTGATTAATTATACAACTTAGAGTAAGGTTGGAACATCATTCTTCTCAAAATACATGAAGAATCAATCAAATGCCTCATTCAATGAGAGCGCGATAATTCCAGGAGTTGGTTCCCCTTTAAAGGCAATATCATTTCAGTTTGGAATGCAAACACCATAAAGGATAAAAACAACAATGGTTCGAATTACTTAGTAATTTACTGCTCAACGTTTCAAGAATTCATGCATAGAAATTATGATTTCGATAAAATGAAGGGCTTTGACAAGTAGTTTGCATAGTGTGTTGAACGGGAGAGAGATGAGTGATTGAGATGACAATATGATACGTGATCACTTCGAGATGAAAAAATGGAATGTGTGCATGCACGCACGTTCAAATAGTGTCAATAATTCATTACGATGGGAGGTAATACAGTGTGAATTGTCATAAGATGAACCAACATCTTTGATTTTTTTTNTGCATCTCCCGCCAAAAGTCTAAGCGCGTTGCCATGGTAACCGAGTGCATAATTCAATGGATATCTTCCTGATCTCGTTCTATATACAAGGAAACGGGAGCGATGAGGATGGGTTAAATTTGTCCGACACATTCGGGAGTATAATGAGGAGAAACAGATATATTACAATAAAGAATATCTGCAGCATGATTCGTATAAGATGTACAATTTCGAATTGTATCGCTTCTAGATTGTATCGCTTCTGCCTATATATACTTGTATGTATACCAATCTTTATGTCAATAGTTTCCAGTCATCATTATGATTTATCCTAAATTAATGTAATTTTCTGCATCCTTTCTATGATTAAAGAAAAATTGTTGACTGTATTATTTGATTGCTTCGGATTAATACCTTACTGAAAATGAGAAAAAATAAAAAGTGAATTGAATCGAATGAAATTTAATGTGATAAATCATGATTTATCCAAAATTCATGCCATTTTTTGTATCTTTTGTATATGATTAAAAAATCTTTGATGACTGTATTATTGTATTGCTTTGTATTTACTCTACTGAAAATGAGAAAAATAAAACTTGAATTGAATATTCCCATTGCGAACAATCGAAAGAATGTTTGTCTACGAAGATGATCACAATTATAATTCTAACAAACTTGAGGAAATTCAAACCAACATTCTGATATCATCATAAGTTGGAGCTATACAAATCAATAACAGAAATAACATTAGTTAGTAATTTGCTTCTCAACATTTGAAGAATGCATTTCTAGAGAGTATAACTTAGGGGAAATGTTGGGTTTTGAATAGTAGTTTACATAGATTGTTGATCAAGAGAGAGATGAGTGATTGAGATGACAATATGATACGTGATCACCTCGAGATGAAAAAATGGCATGTGTGCACGCACGTTCAAATAGTGTCAATAATTTATCGAGATTGGAGGTAATTTAGTGTGAATCATTGTATAATAAAACAACATCTTTAAAATGTGTTCAATAATTACGTTAGCTATGAAATATTTGAAAGTGTGTGAACAATCGAAATAATGTTTGTCTATAAGAAGATGATCTCAATTTGCATTTTAATGAATTTGAGCAAATTCAAACCAACATTCGGATATCATCATAAGTTGGAGCTATATAATTCAATAACAGACGTTATCTAGTAATTTAGTTCTTATCGTTTCAAGAATTCATGTCTAGAAATTATGATTTCGATAAAATGATGGGTTTTGAATAGTAGTTTGCATAGTGTGTTGATCAAGAGAGAGATGAGTGATTGAGATGACAAAATGATACGTGATCACTTCGGGGCGAAAAATTAGAATGTGTGCACACACGTTCAAATAGTGTTCATAATTCATTGCGATGGGAGGCAATACAGTGTGAATAGGCGGGTTTACTAATAGATGCAAATTTTATGCATACCTCTAACACAAAGGTTGTTCTTGACAACCCGAAAGCTTGCCCGAGGCTTGCCCGACATAGCAACAAGTAATGTATGCAAACTGGATTCCAAGTATTGAAGTCTTATTGTTATCAACCGGTCTATGGAATACCGCGTAACTATGTTAAACGCACATAAATTTGAATATATAAGTAAATCCGCCTATTGTCGTAGAATATAACAACATCTTTAAATGTCTTGAATAATTATGTTAGCTATAAAATATTTTAAAGTTTGCTCACATTGTGAATGATTAAAATAACTCTTGTCTTAAAAAAATCATAAATTTCATTCATACGAACTTTATCAAGTTCAAACCAACATTCCGATATCATCATCAGTTGGAGCTATATAATTAAATAACAGACGTTATCTCGTAATTTGCTTCTTAACATTTCAAGAATGCATTTTTAGATAGTATAATTCAGGGGAAATGATGGGTTTTGAATAGTAGTTTGCATAGTGTGTTGATCAAGAGAGAGATGAGTGATTGAGATGACAAAATGATACGTGATCACTTCGAGATGAAAAAAATGGCATGTGTGCACGCACGTTCAAATAGTGTCAATAATTCATTACGATGGGAGGTAATACAGTGTGAATTGTCATAAGATGAACCAACATCTTTGATTTTTTTTTAATAATTAAGGTAGCTATAAAATATTCTAAAGTGTGCTCCTATCGTGAACAATTAAAATAACTCTTGTGTTTGAAAAATCAAAAATTTCATTCATATCAAACTTCAATTCAAATTCAGACCAACATTCTGGTATCAGTATCGATTGGAGCTATATAATTCATTAACAGACGTACGTTATCTAGTAATTTGCTTCTTAACGTTTAAAGAATGCATTTTTAGAGAGTATAATTCAGGGGAAATGATGGGTTTTGAATAGTAGTTTGCATAGTGTGTTGATCAAGAGAGAGATGAGTGATTGAGATGACAAAATGATACGTGATCACCTCGAGATGAAAAAATGGCATGTGTGCACGCACATATAAATACTGTCAATAATTCATTACGATGGGAGGTAATACAGTGTGAATTGCCATAGGATAAAACAACATCTTTGAAATGTGTTGAATTATCAAGTTAGGTATGAAATATGAGCGTGAGATGTTTTAAAGTCTGTGAAAACTTGGTATATTTGCATAATGATGATGATAATAATAATATAGACTATTTATAAAGCGATGAAAAGAGAGAGTACCACACGCTTTACAATTTAACAGCTAAAACAACTCTAAAGATAATAGTTCCCAGTCAAATGTTTTGTTTAGGGGTTGTTGGAGGATGGAAATTTTCGATGATGATGAGATAAAGATGAAAACAAACAAGTTGATATTTTCTTCCTTGATTAATTGACATTGTAAAAACTGATCTACCACTGTAAATGCATTTAAGATAGACCTAATGCCTATATATGTGTGTGTGAGAGTGAATGTGAGTGTGTACGTGAGTGAATGTGAGTGTGTAAGTGTCTGCGAGAGTGATAGTGAGTATGTTTGAGTGGGTGTCAGAGTAGATATGTGTGTGTGTAATGTGGATGTGTATATAATATTAATAATAATAATGATAATAATGATTACGGTATATGTTCATATATAGTGCAATACACTAAGTAAAATACTGGCATTAGCAGTACAGAGAGAGAAAGAATGAGATAGAGCGAGAGGGAGGGAGTGAGGGATGGAGAGAGAGATGGAGAGAAATGTAAAATGAGAGAAGAGGGAGTGAAAAAAGTATGAAGAGATGCGCAACATCTTTTTAGACGCCAAAGTTTTTTAATTCGTTGCACACTGAACACTGCTGAAGGTGCAGTGATTTCAAGCGAAATGCATTTTCCGGACATCTCGAATCGATCGAACAATATGAATAAACATTCGCCCAGACATTGATGCGGTACTTTTGATTCATGACAAATATATTAATATCAAATTTAAACATATAGGAATCACCATCATTCTTTCTAAAAGGCTTGCATAATTGATGTGGCTATATTATACTTGAACGAGAAAACGTTAAAACTGTTTCTACTTTTTCCTAAAAAAGGAGATGAAAATGTTGTAATCACGTTTTTCGCAATTTGTTTTCGGACAGGTTCCTTGACACGACAACAGACTAGAAAATATTTTTAAAAAATGCTCTAAAAAGCAGAGGAAAATTAAAAAATCATCCAACAATCTTGATTAGTGTTTGTTAGATGAACTACGCACACCAAACTCCATCCGACAACCATTACCGTCATCAAATATCATATTGCGCCATTTTCAACAGATACAACGCTGTAGAGTTATGTTACCATTCGATAGTGTTGTAATCATTTTTTGCCCCAATTCGCTTTTTCATACAGGTTCTAGAACACGAAAACAGACTATATAGGAAATAATTGGAAATGTTCTGAAAAGCATATGATCTACGGTACCGGTGCAATGGAGGATTCAAGCATCATTCAACTATCTTCATTTCGTGCTGGTTAAACGAACCACGCACACCAAACTATATCCGACCACCATTACCGTTATTAATTATTATATTGCGTTATTGCGTTATTTTCAAAACATACTATATAGTTATGTTATTATTTGGTAGTGTTTGTAGTCACTTTTTGGCGCAATTATCTATGGTACAGGTCCCATGGCACGACAACAGACTAGAAGATATTTGGAATTGCTCTTGAAAACATATTCTACCGGTGCAGTGGAGGACTCAAGCATCATTGATAATAATAATGATAGATGCAATTTATATAGCGCACGTATCCACTCTGCTGAGTGCTCAAGGCGCTTTACATTATCATTACCCTGGCTTTAGCCCGGCAGCCATTCACGGCGCACTTAGCATTTCAAAGAATAAATATTCCTGCCAGGTACCCATTCACCTCACCTGGGTTGAGTGCAGCAC
>BQKZ01010093.1:6979-19168 GCA_036244855.1 Temnopleurus reevesii | reverse complement strand
CCCCCACCCCCTCCATGTGATCTGCATACATGTGGGTCTGTGAGATGTAAAGATAGTGAAATAAAAGTAATTATCTAGTGAAATGAAAGTTGCCAAATCTTTAGAATTAGTTTTTCTTTCTCTTTGAAGGAGAAATTTTTACAAACACGGATTGAAAAGATTCTATGTGGGATATCGTCTTGTGTTCAGGAACAAACATTCAATTGATATTTTGATATTTAACATTCATCAAGCATGGAAAGTAAAGTATCTAAAAAAAATTTTTCCTTCATTTATTAAAATACATAAACCACTCAATTTTAGGCTGCTTACATGTATTATTCAAACTATAATTTTCACAGAATTATGTAGTTTTTCTTTATGTTGGCTTGGAAGAATCGTAACACTGTTGAATGCAAAAAAAAATGGACAGATTTTGAATAATAGAGTTGTGACCAAATGCAAAGTAAATTGGCGATGAAGGTATACATGTATGTATTCTGTTGAGGTTGTCATTAGCAACAGTACTATTTTATGATATAAATAATGCTCTGATAGGAACATGCCAAAAGCAGTTGACGCGATGTGTTATTTCCCAAAGGATGAGAATTGTTTTGCAAGTTGGCTCTCGCCTGATCATTTCCTATCTCTGTTCTGGGTGGATGAGTGGGCTTAGTTACTCATCCTATTTCCTATTACATCCAGGCCATTGACACCTTTCCATCACACCTTTGTTCATTTCTATCCGCATACACTGTATGACACTGAAGATCGGCTCCAGATGTTCATGGCACATGAACATTACAATTACATGTACAATACAGACCTGGAAGGGTATTTGAGGCAAAAAAGCTTGTTGGTAGGATACTTAAAGACGATCCCGTAAACATACCATGACATTAAAAAGCGTATTTAGTTGTGAAAATATTAAATATATAAGGCTGAACAATTCTTCAGAAAATGATTTGTATAAAGAATAGTTCACACAGTGAGGCAATTGGATGGACACACAAAAGAATGCACACATTCAAGCAAGCCAAAGTCAGAAAATGTTCGTCATAGTGAAAGAGATGTTTATTTGGTTCATTTTATGCAAAATAACTAGTACCTCAGAGTTATTTTATTTTTTAAATTTTATTTACTGAAAAGTTATTTTTATAATTCGGGGATTCAAGTTCAAAGAATGTAATCACATTTATTCAAAGAGTTGCATTATAATTACAAGTATCTTCTCACAAAGAAAACTTTGAAGTTAGGAATTAAACATGAAAATAATTAGACAAGTATTTTAATTGCTACATAGGAAAAAAATCTGTTCATCTGCATGTATTATGTGCATTATTAGATTATATCAGGGAATTTTTGTTTGAAGAACTAATGAGGAGTTGTAGATTTGCACATTTTCATTTCCTGTTAATTTTTCAACTTTTTAATTTTAATTTTCAAAATTGACAAAATGTCAGAAAAAAACATTGACATGTGCTCAGCAATCCTAGATGCTGCATAAAATGATCTGATGTATGAATGCCTACAAAATAATTGGCAAGTGCTCTTGCATCTGTACAACAACATATGATTCCCCACATGCATTAATATAATTTAAAAAAATGGCATTTATATAGCGCGTACCCAGGCAAATTGCTATATATATGCGCTTTCAATTGTTCCAGGGCCCCATGGAAGACCAAACTCTGGTGAATGGGCTACGCTGGTAAATTATGAATAAATAAATAAATAATATTTCTATTCCTATTTGTATATATGTATGGTGGCAGCAGCTAATATGACTCTTATTTTTTACCCTAGATATGTATGTACTTTTTTAATCTGAATGAAATAAATTAGATTGAATTGAATTTTTCTCTTTAGATCCCGATCCCGAGCGTCCGCCTGGTATGGACTCTGTCCGCTCCATGGTGATTGAGATGTTCAAACAAGACTTCAGTTCCCGTCTTTGGATGACGTACAGGAGAGAGTTCCCTACCCTGGCAGGGTCAAACTTCACCAGTGATTGTGGGTGGGGCTGCATGCTACGGAGTGGGCAGATGATGCTGGCCCATAGTCTTATATTGCACTTCTTAGGCAGGGGTATGTCCAGGCGATAGTGTTATGCCATTGGGGTAAAACTATTCTGGCAGAGTCCAACTTTACTAATGACTGATGACTGTGGGTGGGGGTGTATGCTGGTCAGATGATGCTGGCAGATACATGTAGTCTATAATGCACTTCTTGGGCAGGGGTAAGTCCAGTTGATAGTGTTATGCCATTGGGGTAAAACTTTTCTGGCAGGGTCGAACGTGACCAGTGATTGTGGGTGGGGCTGTATGCTTCGGAGTGGGCAGATGATGCTGGCTCATGCTCTCATATTGCACTTCTTGGGCAGGGGTGAGTTCAGGCACTAGACTTTACTCTACTATTGGGGAAAAACTTTTCTGGTAGGGTCAAACTTCACCTGTGACTATGGACGGGGCTGTATGCTTTGTGATGGACAGATGATGCTGGCCCGCAGGGATGAGTCTGGGCAAAAGTGATCAATTATTTGTTTGCAACTTCCTTGATAGACCAATGCGCTTTAAAAGCCATCATACTAATTATCAAAATGGAGTAAAATAAGCATACAGTGTAATAGTAGTCTTTGAAAACACTGAAAAGATGGAAAAGTTCAGGATATCCTGCTACACAAAATGTTGTGCTCTCTAGGGAGCAGAGAGGATGTTAAAATTTGCAAAATAAGATAATTCTCATGATAGATAAATGTAGTGTTACAATACATGTACATTGTAATTATAATTTTATATAACGCACAATATTTTGAAAACTCTTTGTGCACTTTACAAAACATTAAAAAAAAAATCATATTTAAAAAACAATGAAACAAAATTTAAGTTTACAAATGTACTCCCTTGCATAGACAGGTACAGGTAGTTATTATCAAACCATGCTCCCAACCAGAGGACCAAAATGAGAGGCTTAAACTTTTGAAAACAGATGTGTATTTATGTGTATTCATGAATGTCAAGGCAGTGTGCAAATATAAAATGACTCATGTTCAACAATCTATTCCGAGAAACACTTTCCCTTCTATGCAGTGCATTGCGAGCCCATGCAGGTGTGTGTATGATAAAGGTAGGATATCTGGGGCTGCAGGGGGAGGTTGGGGTCCGGATGTTTATACAGCTAAAAATATGCCTTCCTTTCGTATTCATTTTACCTGTATCTCCATGTGTACCTCAACCTGTATGCAGGTGTACATGTACCTGTATTCAGTCATATTCCCAAAGGTAGTTACAGTTTAAATGGGGGTGGGGCAGTTAGTATTAAAGCAAAATGAAATTTTAGTGTGTAAGGATATTCTAAAGGCACTTTGTGGGAATGAATTTCTGTGTCAAGTTTCTCTTCTTATTATGTGTTTCCTTAGAAACAAGGGAAATGCATGATTGTTTAAATTATATAGCACAAAGAGAGTTAACATGAATTATTATGTGCTTCATCACCATTACGAACATTGACACTGTAAGTCACGAATTTCTCATATCATGTCAATCTTGAGTACAGAACATCATCAAATTTCCTCTGTACCTGTATTATGACACCATTAAGCATGCCATAGACTTTCATTCATTTCATGTTATGTTTATCAATGTTGATATTTGTTTCCTTCATACAGACTGGAATGTATACAAACCACAGACCCAAGAAATGCTTCAGTTCCATCGTCAGATTGTTCGATGGTTCGGTGACCAGCCTCTGGACATGAGTCCTTTTTCCGTCCATCGGTTGGTTGGGATTGGTCAGACGAACGGCAAGAAGGTCGGTGATTGGTACGGTCCATCGTCTGTGGCACATATCTTGAAGTAAGTGTTTAAAAATGAATGAAGAGTAAGATTTTCAACTGTAAAATGATTTGTGTTGATAAATGAACACCACATTAAAACTAATTCCGTCTGAAATTTTTTTTCCATGAACATGTTGCTGTGGGTTTGCAATTTTTATTAATTTACTTGTTTTGTGTGTGGGATATTGTTTCATTGATACTGCTATTTTTTAGAAATCTTTTTTTTTCACTTCAATATCAAATGATTTGCAATGTTCCATTCAATATATTCACATTATTTGGTATGGATTTGTTATTGATGATTTACTGGAAAGGAACCCTAAATATTCTCTCACTGCTATTTTTGAGCATATTGAAAAAAAGTGAAAGGTGTGATTATTTTTCAGTTGGGTGAAACTTTTGACCTAGATTTTGTCCAGGTGTGCTTGTGATTTTGAGTAGGTACGGAAGTCCTTTCTAGAGGGAGGTGTGACCCAATGATTGACATGTAGCTCTAGCCCCACCCAGTGCCCCAGAGCAGGGGTACTGATCCAGCTGATATACTTGATCCTCAATGCCAAAAGGATTCACAACTTGGCAGCATGATTTAGACTCTATTTTATTTCTGTAGTTCCAAATGTTCTGAACATTTTAAATGTTTTGAAATCATTAACATGATCTGAAACCATTTGCATGTTCATATAACATAAATATTTTATCATGTTTTGAAATAATTCTTAGCATTTTAACATATTTATGAAATCATCCTTAATAGCATTTTATTATACATTCAGACTTTGTGATTTTCTCTAATTAATGTGATTTTCTCTAATGCTTGAACATTTTTATCAATAGTAGTGTAGGAGATGTCAGTTTTGTAAACATTGTTTAAATTGCTCTTTATAGTTTAGGTTTTCCTCATGCTCTTCCGTACTGTTTTCTTTTAGTATGAATCAGATAAATCTAATGTGAAATATGATTTTCTCTGTATTTTTTTCCGAAATTAATTTCATTTTGCTCTGTAAGCACATAGAATGGATACACAATGTTGTCTGGCAGCCTTTTGCCAGTAGATAGATGTCAAGTGTACTATTTCAATTTTATTTGATAATTAGCACACCTGCTATTATCCCTTATGCTGATTTTTCCTTTCATTTATTTCAGGGAAGCGATGGATACTGCTGATGACCTAAATCCTCTTCTTGGTGAAGTCTGCATCTATGTAGCTCAGGATTGCACAGGTCTGTATACATATGACTTATTTACAGAGTTTCTAAATGACAGAACCCAGCTTCCATCAGAACTGTATAACAGAATAAGCTTATCACTATATATCATTTACATCATACATGTAGATGATTCTTTAATTTGATACTATAATTGTCGTGATCATACTTTCAGTCATCATAATGCAAGATCTATATTTAAAAAAAAAGGTATTCATGCTAAAATATTGGCTTATACAGAATTTGGCATCATTTAGAATTCATTTCTTGAATATCTACATTGAATTTATGTGTAAAGAAATTGTATTTTTTACTACACCCTGCCAGCATTCTTTATCACTTCTTATACATTTGTGAATTTCATTTTGCAGTGTACAATCAGGATGTGATTGACCTCTGCCGGAGCAAGTCCAAGAAGAGGCTTCAACCCGTCTATAGGGATGTGCCATCCTCAGCAGATTCCTCGCCAGTCAGGTGTGCTACAAAGGGCCCAGTGTACTCCCCTGTGGTACACCATGAACACTTACTTGGGAGCAGACCCAATTCCACCAAAGATCTTCGGCAGAGTTCTGCCAGTCTTGATACTGGATCCAGAGTTGGGACGAGACTAGCTCACAGTCATGAAAGTGGTCTTAGCATATACTCTGGACCAGGTAGGAGCGACAGATCATCCGGTTCAAGCTCCAATGGTTTCAGCTCACAGAGCAATGTCACAAGTACTAACAGTCTAAAGGACAGCCCTGGTCCACATGTCCAAAACAATTACAGGCCAGGATCTAGAGATCATGTAGTAAGCCACCAAGAGGTCAGCACTAGTCTGCCTACAAGGGCAGGTGTTGGGCTGTATCCAGAACTACCAAAGTCCAGTCCTGAAGAGCGATTGAGTATGGAGGATCTTGATAGTAGTATAGGGAATTGCCATGTGAACCAGGATAATGATAGGACATCGGACTCAGCTCAAGGCAATGTCGAGATGAAAGATGTATCAGGCATGGATAGTCTTGAAGATGAAGACGTTTTCGGTTCAAGCGAAGATGAACTTAGGACTAACAATGAGAGTCATCCCAGTGGGAACTCTCCCTTATCGGAACATTCATCAACAAATGATTCTTCTAGATCAGAAGAGTCACCAAACGATCAATTCACGAACAATCTTCCATTCCATCCGCAGCAAAGCACCCCAATGGGATTACCGCCAACGGATATCTCCGGTGGTAGCACCGATGAAGCATTAACTGCCGATGCCAGTGAAACTTGCACCCCGCCTTCCCCCTCAAGAACTAGCTCATCAACAGAGGGCGACAAACCCTGGTGTGCGGTGATCATTCTGATTCCAGTCCGGTTAGGCGGCGACGAGGTGAACCCTGTTTACATTAGGCCAATCCAGTCCCTGTTCACACTAGAGAGCTGTCTCGGTATCATCGGTGGCAAACCAAAACATTCACTCTACTTTGTGGGCTTTCAAGGTATTTATTTTTCATTAAACTCTACAATCTTCTACAGTTTTGTTCAACTTTTCAAGAGCTCCTTCTATTCATCTTTCTCCTTCTTCAAGTGTTTCTGCCATTCCCTCTCAGCAAGCCTTTTATAAAAGATTTTACTTTTATGTGTTCAAGTGCAAAAGTATCAGTTTATATCAGTTGAAATAGTCCCTTTGATTCACCAAAGTTTTATTTTGAGATTTTCTATAAAGTGAAACTACACTACCAGAACTTGATCCATGATTAGATGTGTTTGACCAATCTTATCTAGCAAATTAATGAGTAGATTTTTCTAACTTTTTTATGAATTTATGAAGAACAGCATTCTTAACATTCTGTTTTTGTAGAATTTCAATGATTTTCATGGTGTGTGTTTTATAATCTTATTAGATATTTACATCAAATCCCTCTTTTACAGCACTGTCATTCCTCTTTTCATTATATTAGGTTCAGAGTTATTCAATAGTATACAATCACTTTTTTTAATTTATCACTTGTTAATGATGAACTATTTATAGAAATTGTTGACATGGCTTTTGTTTGTTTTGATTCAGAGGAGAAGCTGATCCACCTGGACCCTCATTACTGTCAACAGGTGGTCGATATGAAGACTAGGGACTTCCCCTTGTGGGTAAGTGTGTTCACATTCAGACATACTTAGATATAAGGACTAGGGACTTTCCCTTGTGAGTAAGTTTGTTCAGATTCAGATGTTCAGACATGTAGTAAGACTAGGGACTTCCCCTTTTGCATAAGTGTGTTGAGATTCAGATGTTCAGATATATAGTAAGACTAGGGATTTCCCGTTGTGTGTATAAAGTGGGGTCACATTCAAACATACATAGATAAAGGCTAGGGACTTCCCCTTGTTGGAAAGTGTGTTCACATTGCTCTTGCGCGACATCTCGGAGCTTATGATCATAAACATAACCCATTACAAGACGAGGTACTGTTCCTCAAACATAAATGAATATGAAGACAAGAGATTTCCATTTGTGGGTAAGTTTGTTCACATCCAATCTGGTTTAACACCTTCAATGTCCACAAAAAAATTCTAAAAGTTATATTCTGGTTTACAGAATGTTTATTAAGGAAATTGCTGATTGTTGCAAGTTGCTGGTTAAATGATTTTTCATTCATCATACAGGTAAATATGAAAACTCATTGACATTATGTACAATTTTGCTTCAATTACAGTTGTTCAGCAGTTGACCGCCTCTACTTTGAAACTCCCACTTAAATGTCCTTTCTCAAATCAGAGATTTTGACGATAGCACTAATATTTTTGCTGTAAGCTCAGTTGTTCTACCCTTGGTGTACACGAAAAGTTCTTTTTATTGGTTAAAGTTATTTCATCATCAATTTTCAGTTTCCCAGTAAAGTTTTAATCTCGTTCAGTGTTCTATGCTATGTATTCAAATAATCGTTTTCTTCATGTGAGGAAGTGATTAAGGCGGGGATGTGTGTCATGTGCAGAACCATGTGTGTGTGTTTTTATGTGGGATTATGGATCAGGATGCTTGATATTAACCATCATTCTACTCATCATGTGAAGTGGTTGATGTTTGTGTGGTAGAAGTAGGGATGACTGAGAGCGGGGAAGGAGGTAGGGAGGAAGAGAGAGAGGAGAGGTAGATGACAGATAGATTAATTATTTTGATATCATTATTTTAATACTTAAAATGATGATACATGTAATATAATGATACATAGGGTAATGATGATGATGATTATGATGATGGTGGTGATGATGATGATGATGATGATGATGATGATGATGATTATGATGATGATGATGATGATGATGATGATGATGATGATGTTGGAGATGATGATGATGATAATGATGATGATGATGATGATGATGATGATGATGATGATGATGATGAGAATGATGTTGGAGATGATGATGATAATAATGATGATGATGATGATGATGATGATTATGATATTGGAGATGATGATGATGATGATGATGATTATGATGATGATCATGATGATCATGATGATGATGATGGTGATGATGATGATGATGTTGGAGATGATGATGATAATAATGATGATGATGATGATGATGATGATGATGATAATGAGAATGATGTTGGAGATGATGATGATGATGATGATGATGATGATGATTATGATTGGTGGTGATGATGATGATGATGATGATGATGATGATGATGATGATGATGGTGATGAGACCAGCAAGGATGATGACGAGAACAGTAAAGATGACAGATGAAGGCGCTCTCTTTTATTACCCTTTGAGAGCTTAAACAACAGTCTTTAACTAAATCTACCAAATCTTCATGTACAGTGAACAAAGATACGAAGATAAGGAAGATAGCAAGATAGAAACAAACAGAGAGAAGGCTGAAGTTAGGGGTATTAGAAGTTAGTTTGTCAAACAAAGTTAATAGGAAGTTAGTAAGTTTTGTTGTAGTGAGCTTTTGTTTGATGATAATTGCTTGCCACAAAAGAAACCACGGAGAGCCACTATTGTTTGAGTGTGTATTTCAGAGTTTTTAGGGAGAGAGAAAGCGAGTAAAGGAAGGACAGAAATAAAGAAAACAAAAATAGGAGTGAAGCCTGATGGAAAGTGGGGGCAAGCCATCAAGGAAGACTTGATAATTTATCTAGACAAAGAAAAAACAGATGAGGGATGATGTACATGTTCATCACTGGCTGGAAGTGATCCAAAATAGATGCTTGAAGCAATACTGCGGTCTGAAGTATCCTCCCACTATGTTTATAAGTGTCTGGCTTTTAATATGGAACATCCACAGGAAGATTGGGTTCATTATTGTTAAATATGCATTACATTAGGCTTTAATTAGTCAAAACATCAAGCACATACTGTACTACAATAGTTATCAGCCAAGACCTACCACATCTTATATTAGAGAAAATTAGAGAAAGCTATATGTTTTTTTTTTAATTTAGACTGGAGTATTGGTTCTAATATTTGAACATCTATGTGTTTTTTATTACATTATTATATGCAGTGTACCTGTAGTGGGTTTTAATTTGTCATCCATGGTAAAAAATGAACAGCTTCTATATAGTGGTCGTCACCTCTTCATGAGAAGTCCCTAAGTGATTTACAATTGCAGTATTATTACCCCTGGCTTTAACAGTGCAGCTATTATGCAAAAACTTTGAGCACATATTGTGCTAGTAATCAGCCAATGCCTGCTACAGAAAATGATATTTCATATCTAAAAAAGATAGAGAAGAGCTCTGTTTTAGTTTATTTTAAAACTAGATTAAGTATTTACCCCTATTAATAGTGTCGTGCTTCTAATATTTGAACATCTACAAGAAAATTGTGTTGTGTATAATAGCAATCACATCATAGTGGACCGAAAACATGAAGTACATTTGCAATATACCATTATTCAGCTGACATCTGAATTACATGTACCCCACTGTACAAAATTATATATTTTCACAGCTCTGGGTAACTTTACTGTTAATGCATGGTATTGTATGTATTTCCATGTTTGGGAAAGAGAATCAATCTTCTTTTAATAATTATTAGATACCCAAGCAAATAATTGACACTGTTTGTTTAGTCCAGGGTTTCAAAACATGACGAAATGTTGACAAGTCTAAAGGTGAAGGAAACAGTCCTTTTCTTCTTTATTTGGAATGTTCCAAGGTTCATAGTATATTTATAGCAACCTGTCATTGGGAGTTATTAATGATTCCAGCATTGAGAAATCAACTTTTTTGTCAGCCAGGATAGCAAATCACACCCAAGAGTTGATTCATTTGACCCTCTGATGAAGGTTTTGCAGAGGTTATCTTTGTGAACTATATTTTCATCAATGCATGCATTGCACTACCTTTTCATGATAACACAAAGGTTTTTTTCTTACATACAGGCTATCAAAGAACAATGAAGCCCCCCCCCCCCCCCCCACTCCCTTTTAATGTTCTCAAATACTTAATCCACTCCTGAACTACCAGACATCTATAATTTATAATTAGATTAACCTTCACCCCAAAATAAATTTGATATTTTCAAGTTATATAAATAACCTCTGAACTCTATTTGCCTATTTACCAAATTCAGGAAATGATGACAGGAAATCATGCACCTTTTTTTTAAAGAATGCTATTACAGTTTTCACCTGTCTGCTATACCCAAGTATTCTACATGTAGACAGGGAATAAATTCAGATATAAATGGCTTCCACATGAGTCAATCCAACTCGCCCCAATGTCCGAAGTCTTTCCTGCTTGTGTTGATTCAAAGAGGAAATTGCTTGGTGACGTCATTCTATGATAGATGTATGAAGGTAGCCAGCTCACCGTGACTAATGTACTTTGGGTCAAAATTCTCGCTGATTTGATGGTGAATGTTGGCCTGTAAGAGGTGTGAATGAAATCAGTATGAGTAAAAGTGATATGAAATTATTATATTACTTTACATTTGTAATGAATCTGCAGTGGCCACCATCTCTGTTTTTTTTAGTCTTGAGAGGTTTGTTGAATGATTGAAGTAGGAATGTCAAGATATAATGCACTGTGAGCAGAGAGGACAAAGAATGTGGACATACTAACATCTTCCTTTGGAACATTCACAATATTAGCAAGAAGCACACTAAAGAGATTTCCTCTTATTTTGTCAAAAATGTTGTACAGGTGTCACACCTTGGGCCTGTAACATAAAAGAGATACAATTAATCTTGCAATTAATTGCATCTCTTTGGTACACATTTTGCCATAGACTTACGATAAATATTTATTGCAAGTATAATTGCATCTTTTATGTTACAGGCCCCTGATCACTAAAAGGGGAACTTCACCCAGACATTGATGCACTCTTAGTGGATGAAGAAAAATATCATGATCAAACTGTGATAATTTGAACAAAATCGAACAATCCATTTAAAAGTTATGAATTTTGAAAGTGTTGATTTAATCCCCTCATGGGCTCATCAAATTGACAACCCACAGGCACAAATAATTGGACGTCTTTCTCCCAAAATTGATAAATAATCTGTTCTGTATAATTGATGATGAAATTGAGCACAAGTTCATTTTTTTTTAGATGTGTTTGCATATTTATAAGTTTGACTTGAAAATCAGAAAATTTGTATCCTTCTCAAATGCAATTATTCAGTTTAAAAAAAACACCAGAATTTGTATCATAACCCATTGTGAGAACATTTAGTTAAAACTGAAATTGCTACACTGGATAGATGAGACAAAGGTATTTTTCTTAGTATCACATTGAATTTACATTGTTTTAATGTGCTTTCGGTGGGTGCATGCGCAGAGCGTGATACAGGGTATGCATTGTGTGACTACATCACACACAGCATTGCTTCTTTTCTCTAGCCTGTGTGACATAGTCAGACAATGCATACCCTGTATCACGCTCTGTGAATGCACACACCGAAAGCCTGGGGTCTGTGCTTGCAGACTGCGAGGAAACCATGATTCACTTCTTGGAGAGCTTCCTAAAATGGTAGACACATTCTGATGTTCCACTTTTTCCCAGGCCATACTCCATGCCCCATATCCATGCCCCATATTTCATGACCCATTACACATCCAGAGCTGCCAACCAGTACGGATTCCTTTCCACATTTCAACTCTATTACACATAGCAAGGGAGTGTTCAAATGAATAGATATTCAAGATCAATTTACGAGAGAAGAAGAATATAATCCAA
>BQKZ01010091.1:9151-29597 GCA_036244855.1 Temnopleurus reevesii | reverse complement strand
AGGGTTAGGGTTAGGGTTAGGGTTAGGGTTAGGGTTTAGGTTTAGGGTTTAGGGTTTAGGGTTAGGATTAGGGTTAGGGTTTAGGGTTAGGGTTTAGGGTTAGGGATAGTATATGTTATATTACATGTATGTACATACAGTCAGGCAAAGGGCGGGTTTGGGGGGCGCAGCCCCCCAAAGAAAAAAAAAAAGCATCAACTCAGGTAGCACCATAGCTTCAATTAAAATCCTTATTTACTATAGTACGATTCTTCAAATAGGGTTAGGAATTAGGGTACATTATATTAGGTACATACGGTCAAGCAAAGGGGGGGGGGGGTTTGGGGGGTGCAGCCCCCCAAAGGAAGAAAGAAAAAAATATATATATAATTGGTGTAGCAGCATAACTAAAAGTAAAATCCTTATCTACTAAAGTACGATTCATCAAACATAGCTTGAGTCGAAAATAAATCAGACAAATATATTTTGGACGACATGTACATCTACAGAACAACTACACTTCGTCAATGCGCTTCGGCATCATTTTTTTCTTTTTCATCATTTTTTCACGACTGGATTTCCGATTTGGCAATTACGCCCTCTTGTGGCATGACGGAGAAAACCCTTCGTTACTATTTATATCTTTGACGTCCCCAACCCTTCATCGCCGGTTTGTGTGGTCAATCGGTTGAGCGTAGGTTTACTATGCTCAAGGTCCCGGGTTCGACTCCCGGAATGGAAAGTTTCTAAATGTGATTTTCGTTGTTCTGTTTGAGTTTGTTATATCTGTACTAATGAATTAAATACTAATCAACACACTTCTAATACCGATAAAAAAGAAAAAAAAAAAAGAAAAAAAAAAACACAGGCGGAGAAGGTGGAGAGAGAGAGAGAGAGAGAGGGAGGAGGAAAGAAGAAGCAAGGTAGTAGCACCGATGCCTAAATTTTGTTCCAATTTTTTTTTTCAAAAAAAAAAAAATTATTAATATTTCTTTTAATAAAAAACCCCCAAAAATAACCACGCCCCATTTTTTACTCAACCCCCATCAAAAGATCGCCCTCTTTTAGATAGTTTGCAAAAGGGGAGAAAAAAAATAGTGGGGGGTACATGATAAGGAAGTCTTTCCAAATATAATTAGGGCCTATGTGTTGGTTTTCCACTTAACGATAACTTTTCTTTACTTTATCATCAATTCTGCAATTCTGCATGTATTTTGAGAAGAATAATGTTAAACCTCTGCTCTGAATTCCAAATTAATCAATTTTCAAAAATTACATTATAACAAAAAATACATACCACACTGTGTTTCTTGGGTTGAAAACCGTCACGGTTGATGTTTCTACTCCACTGGCGTTTGACCTCAACTTGACTCGCCCGACCGGGGAACCTGTGGAGGGAGAACGGCTTGAGACACGGGCATTCTTCGTGGGTTAAACTGTGCTCCTCACATCGACTTTTTTCCCATATTTTCATCTTTCTCCAGTTGTTGTAGCACTTACGAACTACACAAGTATGACCTGAATGTCCCCTCTTATGTTTCATAACACCAAGAGGGTCCATAATTAGACAACCACATGCAATTTTAATAGAAGTTCCAGCTCAAAAACTTGCTCCAAGCGCTCCGTCGCAGAAATTCATACATTGATTAACGCGCGCGCTGTAATTGGCAAATTTGTTTTTATGCCATGGAGTAAAAAAAAAAAATCATGTTTGCACCTCCCCCCCCCCCCCCAACATAAAAAAAGGTATATGTATTCATCTGTCATCAATATAGTCAGCAGAATGCATATCAGATATCATTGTACCCCCTCGCAAAAAAATAAAAACAAATAGTGGGACTTAATGATTTTGAGGTGTGTTCTTCTTTTCTAAAAGAAAAAGAATGTGCCCCGGCCTGCTGAGCTCGATAGATGCGTTGAGGTTTGGGGCTTAAAATGCATTCCCCATCCCCTAACGTCAGAACTTACTCCGTTCGCCAAAATATAATTCTCAGTTTTTAATTTATTGCTCACTGTAAAATTTCCATTGAATTATAGGTGCACTGATAAAGGGTAAATGAAAATAGAGCAGTAGGAAATAGCCCCCCCCCCCCAAAAAAAAAAAAAAAATACTCAGTAGGACCTTTTTCTCGGTGTTTTGTGTATTTTCGCTTGTCAGGAAAGTATTTTGAAAGTTATCAGCCGGTACCCAGAGCCGAGAGGCAGCAGAACTGGGGCAAGAGCAAGCCAGGGATAAAAAGATCACCCGCCCCCCCCCCCAAAAAAAAATAAAGGTCTTCACCCCCAATTTGGCGGCCCGATCCTCAAGGGGCTGAGCTGGGCTGACAAGCAAGCGCCCCCTCCTAAAAAAAACCCGGTCACCCTCTCTGTTGCCCCTGGATTTTTTTTTACATCAAATTTGGCGCCCCCTACGTAGCTCTGTCTGGCAGCTAGGGCCTAGTGCCCCCCCCCCCCCCCCCCCCCCCCCCCCCCCGGTACGCGCATGAACTTGGACGTGGCTACCTTTCTCTATGCAGACATGATGAGAGCTCCATATATCCTTCTCACCCTTTCCGTCTGATTCCCTTAGGTATGAAATTGTCCTTTGTCAAGAAATTTGTTAGATTATGCCTTGTGAATAAGCATAATTGATTTGTGTACTGTTACTGGCTATATCTGGCTATAAAAAGGGGCGCATTTTGTAACATTGGGATTTAGTGGGCACTTACCATGCCCCCCCCCTCCCTCCCCTATATGATACCCCTTGGAAATAAAATTGCCCCCGCTAGATAAAATTGATTCATTTATATCTTGTGAATAAGCAAAGATCATATAATAATGATAATACATGTAATAGATGTAATTTATATAGCGCACGTTTACACTCTGCTAGCTGAGTGTTCAAGGCGCTTTACATTATTATTACCCTGGCTTTAGCCCGGCAGCCACCCACGGCGCACTTGGCATCAGTCAATAAATATTCCTTTCAGGTACCAAGTTCAGCGCACCTGGGTTGAGTACAGCACCGTTTTGTGGATAACTTTCTTGCTGAAGGAAATTGACGCAATGAGTAGGATTCGAACCTATACGACCCTCTAGTTGAAAGGCGAGAGTCAAGACCACTTTGACCAAGAAAAAATAAAATAAAAAGGGGCACACAACTTTCTGATGATGGGCTGGGAGGGGGCACTTTCCCTCACTCCTATCCACTAATCCAATCATCCGATACCCTTCGGCTTGGTCAAGAAAATATTATTAAATTATGTCTTGTGAATAAGCAAAAATAATGTGTGTACTCGTCAGTTTCTTTTGAGTAATAAAAAGTTAATTTTGTCTCAGGGGCACAGGGGCACATTTTCTAACATAGGGATTTCGGAGGCCCTTACCCCCTGCCCCCGCCTTGGCCCTGCATGTATGCTGCCGCTTTGACATGAGAATGCTCCATCTCCTGAGATTTATTGTGAATAAGTGAAAATTATCGCAAAATTCCGTCATGGAAAACAAATATTCGTTCGTCAGCAATATGAGGGGCACGTACATCTCTAATAGCATGTTAAAGGGCCAATTTCAGATGGATGGGGGTTGGAGGGGGGCAAATAAGTTGAGAGGGTGCAAACATAACCTTGAATTAGCGGCAACCTGCCCCTTTCAGGCATCGTGGCAATACATTCTGTTTGTTAAATGGGAGAAGAAAGATTTCTTTGACAAAGGGAATATCATTCTTTAAATACCATATATGTTGCACTGATAATGTGTATCGAGAAGTAAATAATCTGCTGATATTCAAATTGAATAAAGAAGTATAGAGAAGAGAAGAAAATTCGGGCTTGTTTAATCTCTCCTGCACTAGCATCAATACTCGGTAAAATCAGGCGTACAATCGGTCATGCATGAATGCAGTCCAGCCTTTCACCTAGCATCGCCAAAATTGTGCACAGATAATTTTGCAAGGACGCAGTTTTCTCGTTCGTATCATAAAAGTTGAGGTTAATAGTGTTTTAATCTTAATTTAAGATTGCTAAATTAATCAAAATTAATCACAATCATGACTCATAATGAAGAGAGATCACACTGGCTCAAGGAAGGTGCAATTGGAATTAGTGGTGAGTTGGAAAGAATGAATGTTATGACTTTTTGGAGGTGTGGCTGATCTTTGTGTTTTGATTGGATGGATGGATGGATGGATGTCTAATCCCATCCCGGGAGCGGCTCGGCTCGGTAGATGAAAGTAGCAATCCTGGGGGNCCTCCTGTATGATACCCCTTGGAAATAAGATTGCCCACGCTAGATAAAATTGATTCATTTATGTCTTGTGAATAAGCAAAGATCATATAATAATGATAATAATAGATGCAATTTATATAGCGCACGTTTACACTCTGCTGAGTGCTCAAGGCGCTTTACATTACTATTACCCTGGCTATAGCCCGGCAGCCACCCACGGCGCACTTGGCATTTCAAGGAATAAATATTCCTTTCAGGTACCCATTCACCTCACCTGGGTTGAGTGCAGCACAATGTGGATAAATTTCTTGCTGAAGGAAATTGACGCCATGAGTATAGGATTCGAACCTACGACCCTCTAGTTGAATGGCGAGAGTCAAGACTACTTTGACCAAGAAAAAAATAAGATAAAAAGGGGCACACAACTTTCTGATGATGGGCTGGGAGGGGGCACTTTCCCTCACTCCTATCCACTAAACCAATCATCCGTATGATACCTCTCGGCTTGGTCCAGAAAATATTATTAACTTAAGCAAAAATAATGTGTGTACTCGTCAGTTTCTTTTGATTAAAAAAAGTCAACTTTGTCTCAGGGACACAGGGGCACATTTTTTAACATAGGATTTCGGAGGTCCTTATTACCCCCTGCCCCCGCCCCGTATGCCCCTTTGGCATGAGAATGCTCCATCTCCTGAGATTTAATTCATCATCATCGCTATATACAGACCACCATTGGGTGTATTTTCATTTATATCTTGTGAATAAGTTCAAATTATCGCAAAATTCCGTTATTCAAAACAAATATTCGTTCATCATCAATAGGAGGGACTCATTTCTAATAGCATGTTAAAGGGTCAATGTCAGATGGGTGGGGGGGGGGGCAAATAAGTTGAGAGGGTGCAGATATAACCTTGAATTAGCGGCAAAATGCCCCTTTCAGGCATGGCAATAATACATAGAAGAACTAGCTTTCTATCTGTTTGTTAAATATGAGAAGAAAGTTTTTGTTTAGCAAAGGGAATATCATTATTTAAATACCATATATGTTGCACTAATATGTGTATTGAGAAATAAATAATCTACTGATATTCAAATTGAATAAAGAAGTATAGAGGATGTGGAGAAGAGAAGAAAATTCAGGCTTATTTAATCTCTCTCGCACTAGCATCGATACTCGGTAAAATCATGCGTACAATCGGTCATGCATGAATGCAGTCCAGCCTTTCACCTAGCATCGCCAAAATTGTGCACAGATAATTTTGCAAGGACGCAGTTTTCTCGTTCGTATCATAAAAGTTGAGGTTAATAGTGTTTTAATCTTAATTTAAGATTGCTAAATTAATCAAAATTAATCACAATCATGACTCATAATGAAGAGAGATCACACTGGCTCAAGGAAGGTGCAATTGGAATTAGTGGTGAGTTGGAAAGAATGAATGTTATGACTTTTTGGAGGTGTGGCTGATCTTTGTGTTTTGATTGGATGGATGGATGGATGGATGTCTAATCCCATCCCGGGAGCGGCTCGGCTCGGTAGATGAAAGTAGCAATCCTGGGGGGTGTTTCATCAAGATTTGTCGCAGAGACAATTAGTCAGCGCTGACAAATTCCTTGATTGTGATTGGATGGAAAGCACTGTCACTGACTATTGGAACTGTGGGAAAAAGACTCCTTGTCGCTGCGACAAATCTTGATGAAATTGAAACACCCCCCTGGGCCCTGATCACTGTCTTCTCTTCCTTGTTATTTAATGAAAAAATATTTCATCACACTGTTTTCACCGACTGATTTAGGGCGATATCGTACTTTACTTAGGACAGGTCCCTTCTCGGTGAGAGTGCACACATTTCTTTTCACAAGTCTATATCATGGCGGTGGATTGAAGTCCCCACTGCTTGCACTGAATTATATTATAAATATTAATAAAGCGATACAAAGTGAATGTTGGGGACCTATATGATTATGCCCTGATTTGGTAATGAGCCTCTTGGAGTTTTAGCTAGCCATTTGCCACCGGGCTCTCCAATCAACCCGCAACACTCGCCAATTCGCACCCATTTAACGGGCACGTATTCACGAAACAGACGACCATGAATAGCTAATTAGGCAATGCACCCTTGTGTTCGATCGCTTATTATTCCGTCGCATATATATAAAACCTTTGTNCTAATCCCATCCCGGGAGCGGCTCGGCTCGGTAGATGAAAGTAGCAATCCTGGGGGTGTTTCATCAAGATTTGTCGCAGAGACAATTAGTCAGCGCTGACAAATTCCTTGATTGTGATTGGATGAAAAGCACTATCACTGACTATTGGAACTGTCGGAAAAAGACTCCTTGTCGCTGCGACAAATCTTGATGAAACACCCCCCTGATCAATCACTGTCTTCTCGACTCAAGTTCTCTTGTTATTTACTTAGTGAAAAAATATTTCATCAAACTGTTTTCACCGACTGATTTAGGGTGATATCGTACTTTACTTAGGACAGGTCTCGGCAAACCCGGAGAATAGCGACCAGATGCGCGCAATGTATTCAATTTGTGTACAATCCTATGAAGCGTGCGGTAGTGCGTCGGCGATGATTTTTGCACCAGATTCGACCAACAAACATTTGGTAAAGTTGGCTTTAGATTACATTTTTTAACACCAAAATCGATTGAATTTTCGAAAGATTTCTTGAAATATTGAAGAAGGGGAAAGAAAATAACATTTAAAACCATTATTATGTTTATAAAATGTAATAAAAGTCGCTTTTGGACTGTTTTGTGGATGGTTACCTGTGTGTATTTTGGACTTCTGCCGCCGATGTTTGCAATTTTTACATGGCGCGCGCACGCAATCTGATCGCTATTCTCCGGGTCTGCCCAGGTCCCTTCTCGGTGAGAGTGCACACATTTCTTTTCACAAGAAGTCTATATCATGGCGGTGGATTGAAGTCCCCACTGCTTGCACTGAATTGTAATATTAATATGCGATACTATGCAAAGTGAATGTTGGGGACCTAAAGTTCTAAACTATGATTATGCCCTGATTTGGTAATGAGCCTCTTGGAATTTTGGCTAGCCATTTGTCACCGGGCTCCCTCTAAGTCAATACAAGCCCTGCACACAGAAGAATTGTGTAGAAAAGATAGCATACCTACACATGTAACACTAGTAGTTATGACTTATATTAAACAGAGGCACATTTTTGTAGATTTCCAGTTGAAATCTTTTTTAAAAGCTTTTGGAAAAAATGTTTGTATTGTCAATTGTTGGGCCCTCAGGAGATTCAAATGAGACAAGTTATATGGCTATAAGATGTGTGTTGAGAGCTACTGGACAAACATCGGTGGAGGAAAGGTTTAAAATCTTCGATCCTCATCGCACGTAAAGTACTGTTAAATAGTTCAACAGTCTCATATATAAACTGACGTCTAGACCGTAATTACCACAGGAGATATCCTTCTACATGTATTCCGTAACAGATGTGATGTGATGTGACCGTGTTGCCCTGCCGTGTTGTAAAAAAAACCACGCCAATTTGCATCGTTTCCTGGCCATGGGTATTCTTCTTCGAGCTTTGTGCCCTGCCTGTGTGGAATTGGTCGTGATTATTAGTCAAATTGGGAGTTTTAAATTGCATGCTTGTTATATCTATTATCTTCCTAAACAGTTTGCATAGTTATATGGCAAAATGAGCATTCTGTGGATTATCCAAAAGAAATATATTTTAAGACAAATAGAGAGCGAACTAGTATTTATATGCAGTTGGCATCTTGTAATGTATGGTACAACAAGCGTTCTTGTGGGACATCTGCTGAAGACAATCAAGACCATAAAGCAATTGTTGGAATACTTCCATGTATTATTATTTTTATGATTCACATAAAGTCATTCTTGTTCGTTTGTATAAATGTGATCTCTCCCTGTTGGCATCTTGTACGGTACAATAAGCATCCTTTTTGCACATCTACCCAAAACATTAAGAACTAGAAACACTTGGGGGTGTTGCACAAAATCATTGTTTTATGCGCTTCTTGTTAAATGTGCATATCGAGCGCGAATGAAAGTGCGCATTACAATTTGTAAAGTTGCAGTTGATCTGCAGTTGATTTTGAGCAACATCCCCTTAAACTTGTTTTTGTTCATTTGTTATGCTCTCTTCTTTCCAATGCAGTTGGCATCTTGTACGGTACTACAAGCGTCCTAGTGGGACATCCTCTCGATACAATCAAGACCAAAATGCAGGCTCAGTCTGGTTATGAGAGTAGTAACATGTTCAGAACTCTGGTCAAGACGCTTCGTACACAAGGAATCATTGGTCTATACAGGTTAGTTTTACTAGGAATTATACAAGCCTTTTTGTTAAATGGTAGAGAGTTTGTTGATTTCATTAAAAACCAGGGTTAAGTTTCAACAAGTTACAAAATACTTTAAAAATGAGTGGTATCGATTCTTGTGCTGATTAGAATACCTCTACTATTATCAATCGAGCACCAGAACTGATACCAGTTCATCAATGTTTTTTTTAACTTGATGAAACTCCATTTGGAAAAACAAATTAAACGATCGAGACAAAGTTTATTTTGCTTGTACCTTCTGACTAGTATAAGTTCAAAGATTGAAAATGAATCATCCAAATTAGCATCATAGGGAGAAATTATACTTGGAGTGTAATATGTGCACTTTACTGCTTCAATTAGAATAGAGACATCCATAGGAAACTTAATTAACAACTACATGTATAACTTTATGAAAAACTATATGTTCTTTGATACCAATCAAGTTCACTCATTTGTTTTGCAATTTACTTTTTTTAACATACAATTCTAAAGCTTAACTTGAATTAACTTTCTGTCACTTTATGTTCTCTAGGTGAGTCAATGTGGTTGAAAGCTTATGGCATACTATTAGTTTACCGTACTCAAATGTTTCTATAGGTATCACTGATGACATACCATATTGAGGAAGTGTTGTTTGAAAGTTTTGATTGATCGCAAATCAACTGCAAATCAGATGCAAATTGTAGCATGCATTTTCATAATTATGCATGATATGCGCTTCTAAGAAGACACGCATGAAACAATAATTTTAATTGCAGTGTGTTCCAAACAACTGCAACTTTTGAACAACACCCCCTAAGTATCTATTTCACGTCTCTCTTTCATCTACAGGGGATCCATACCAGTGTTGTGGGGATCAGGTATATACAGGTCAACACAGTTTGGTGTGTTTGAATCCGTGTAAGTACTCTGCGGATATCTAGTATATGCGATGTACTGAAATCAAGTTTTTATTGGGAAGTATTTTCACATATTAAAAGATGAATTTAAAAATGCCGTGAAGTATCAGGTCCATCATGCTATCAGCAAACCATCTGTTACCAAAAGTTTACCTACATTTTGAATTCAATTAATTCAAGGAAAAGGTCATTAAATGCACTGGTGTAAGCATTAATGGAAATTACTCAAATGCTATTTGTCAACTTCTATAGCCTACGTCTCGTAGTTACAATTCTATTTACATTGTGAGAAAATCATCAGTTTGTCATGTTTGAGTTAAGTGCAATATTCAGAAAGTGGAAGGAAGTTTTAAAAATCTTTATTCCAGACCTGTGGTAACATTTGAAGCAGTTAAGATAAATANGGGTAACAAAACAAAGCTACACAAGCAAATCCAAACATAGTAGATTTTAATCAAATAATGTTAAAGCACAATTAAAGATACTCACTGGACTTTTAAGTATAAGATATAGCTGTTTTCTCATTTAGGAGTCAACATAACTTATATCAAGTATAAAGTAACCAAGCCATTTCATTTTAAACAAACAAGCAAACGTTTTCACCAATTGTTCCTATTTACTGATAATGCAGTTCAACATAATGTTTGAAGACAATGTTCTTTCTTTAATGCAGGTATACAATTCTGGACAACCCATCATGTAAAAGAGAAATCCCTCTTACTGGAGGATTGCAAATGTAAGAATGAAACTTTAATTGGGTATTGAGAATTAACCCATTTACGAGTGAATTCTGTAATTTCTATAAACTTTAAGCAGGGACTGCCAGGTTCCAGTAGTTAATGGGCTAATGCAACCATTTCTAAATGATTAATTTTAATGTGATTAAGACTTAAATAGATTAAAACAACATTGACCTTTTATATTTTGTTAAACATAGTTTTATAATCTCCTTACAATGTGTCCTGACTTGTAGATACTTTTGAATCAAGTTCATAATTACGTAGGGTCAATTTTCTATAAGATAATTAAATGTAATGGTTAAATTTTGTTCTTTTCATACTTTCTTGTCAATCACATTTTCATTTTCTCTTTCAAACTCTCCTCTAGACGTGTTGTCCTAGCAGGTTTATGTGGATCCACAGCTCGTGCAATTATTGAATGTCCTCTTGAGCTTGCTAAAGTGAGTATAAATTGAACCTTTGACCAGCTATAAACATGAGTGATATTAATACAAGTCTCTCTGGTTGGAGATCACAAAGCCTGGGAGAATATTTTGTTCCTGAAATCATTAAAGAAAATGGAATTGAAATGAAGAAAATTCATTGATCATATAAGATCATCTACCACTAAGGAATGGTCTGAAATTTTACCTCGGAAAGGAACAATCTTCCAATTGATATTTTATATCGAGCCTACAAGTAGGAGACTTTCATATTAACTTGCATTGCATAAGTTTAATCTGCTACAAGTTCCTTGGATGATTATATGATATGAAAATGAAAAAATTTATTGTGGAACTAAATTTTGAACTTTAATATTTTAGATATATAGAAATGTGCTGTTAATTGGTATTAGATAACTTGATTTACATGCTTTTATTATGTCCAAATGATGGGATAGTAGTGTTAATAGTATGTTCTTTTCTTTAACCTTCGTCCTCTTAGATCAGGAGACAGACACAACAAACTTGGTCCTTGAGTGGTCTGTACAAGGTATGTTCATTAAAACCAGAAAAATGTTATTTTTATGACTTCCAATTATATAAACTTTCTGAAATTGCTACTAGGAATGTTGTTTTCGGTCGATTGATTTTTGAGCAACATTTGCATTGCCAACCAATATGATTTTGGAGAGGAGAATAAAACTTTGATTTAAAAAATTTAAAAAAATTTGATTTAAAAATTTGATTTATATTGATAATGTTCTATAATATAATCCATCATCTCCACAATCTTATAGAATTTTACAAGTCAAGTGGCTGAGGGTATTATATAATTTTAATTCATGCCAATGAATTTATGTGATTTTTTTAATATGAATCTAATTTAATAGATGGATGGATGAATGGATCTACAGTTTAGGTCAATATATAAATCATTATTCATCTCACAGGATTTTGGAGTGACATTGCCTAGGACATAAGGCTTAAAGACTACATACTTCATCCTTATTAACACCAAGAGGAGATGCCTCCTCCAAAATATTAGTTCAAGTAACACAACACTTCACCCGATCATTTAACAGAATTCTTTAGGGTTTAAGTGAGTGTACAATAACTATGATTTAACCTTGTCCATGGCCCTGCTGAAAAGCAGCTTTTACTTTTACTTTTAAAGTAGACTTTTTACTGTGAGTGAATAAATAAAATACAATTACAATTATATAATTATTCACCTTGGATAATCAATTATCTTGCAGGGATTTGGAGTGACATGGGCCAGGACGTTAGGTTTGATGACGACATACTTCATCCTTATTGACACTCAGAGGAGACACTTCCCAGAGATCTTCAACCAACGCATGATTGGTCCATTCCTTGTGTCAGGGACGGCTGCTACATATCCTTTTGATATTCAGATACCTGTATTACTTTGTTTGCTTTCCTCTATCATCTTGGTGTAGTGGTTCTGACTCCCACCTTCCAGCTAGAAGGTCGGCGGTTCAAATCCCACCCATGGCGGAAATTTCCTTCAGCAGGATATTCATCCACACTTTGCTGCACTCAACCCAGGTGAAAATGGGTACCTGGCAGGAGTTTATTCCTTGGAATGCTTGAGTGCCAGAGTGACTTGCTCAGCAGTCATAGGCAGGGTAATAATATGGTACCTAGTATCAAGTGCTGTAGAATATATGCATATATAGTGACTGCGCTATAGAAATAGACCTATTATCATTATTATTATTACATCATGTCATGGCTAAGTGAATGAGAATTAAGTTTTAATCAGAATGTTATCGGTTTAAATCCCAACCATGGCATTAATTCCTGTCGGCAAAAAATTCTTTCAAATGATGGCGCATTCCATCCATCCCAGGAGAGGTGAATGAGTATGTGGCATGCTTGTTTGCTGGTTGCAATGGTGTATAAGCAATTGTAATTATAATACACTGAGCACCTGAAGTACTCATCTTAGTGAATAAATGGATGCACCTTACGTATTTAAGAAGGTAGCAAATATTGCATAATTGTTTCAGCTAATATGTGGCAAAAGAAACTTATCCCATCTTTATATTTCACAGCTATATCCTTAATCAATAGACATGCTCTTTGTCTATATGATTTGAAGTTGCGAACAAGTTCATGCATGGATTTGTTCCAAATTAGCACTACTGCATGATTGGAAATTTTTGTGGTGTTTCGCAGTCTTGGACTAGCAAAATTTTCCACTCTGTATGATGACATTCATATTTGTACAAACATTGTCAAAAACGTGAAAATAACAGCATGCCAACGTGTAAATGATCCGAAATCGCAAAAATATCTATACATAAAAATATTTGCTTATTATACATTATTTACCTTAACTTGAGTTTCTGCACTCTGTCTTGGTGGATAGTCTGGCCGCTGGAGTACATGAAATCACAGGTCCAGGGCAACTATGGCAAGTAAGATACATGGACTCAGGTTTTGTCATCATCTTATCCATGTATATGAATGGATTAAAATATGTAAAAGACCTTTTGGGGATTAGAACTGCCATCTTTTTTTACTTCAAAGTTCATAGAAAAGATTCTTTTAGAAGTGCATGAGGAAAGAATGTGACAAACATTAAAATATGTATAATGTCAACAAAATTTGTATGTGCTTGATTTTCCATGATTGTAATGCTGATTTAATCTTATTTGTCTTATATTCCTTATATAGAAGTATCTCATTTTAGATTTTTACCTCAATATGCCTGAACTATCAAGTGATTAGGGCATTTGATCATTATGTGTTGTGTGTCATTTTTCAACCATAATCAAACATACGAATTAGGTTGAGCAATCTCAATGACTTGTCACAAAATAAAAATATATTTTATGAATGAAATGTATCCGCTGTGGATATTATCTTGTGATAGTCACTGATGCTCATATATCACCAGATTGATAGATTTCAGTAACTTATAAATGAAGATCAAAAACAATTTCAACCATGAAACACAATCAATATGATGTTATCTTATAAAGTCTTGTCAGGGGTGTCTGCTAAGGATATCAATCCTGTGTAATCTGAAATACCCCCATAAACTAGTCTCGACTCAACATCATTTTATTTTGAAGACGCATCAACGTTCACAGTTGGTAAAGGCTTCAGTTAGTTTAATATCTTGAGTGTGATTGTTAATTCTCTTTAGAATGCCCTAATACTCAGTCAGAACTCTTCCTGAATTTATTGCAAATTATTTTCCACTATCAGGGACATGTCAACATGGAAGAGGATGCGGATGGTGGTCAAGGAACGAGGCGGATTCCTCGCTCTCTACCGGGGTATTGGACCTGGGACCTTACGTAGCTTCATCTCAAATGGAACCAGCATGGTTGTCATGGCAAATGCTCAAAAGAAAGTTTCAGAGTGGGGTCTGCGGAATAGATGATGTTTGATCATAATTTGGATGTGATGATATGCAATGCGTCTTTCTTGCAACTGAAATGCTGCAAACCTTGTCTAAGATAATGTTGATATGTTACACCCTAAACTATCAAATTGTGGATGCAGGGAGGTTGAATATTGACAGTAGCATTATAAGAGAATTTTCTCACAGATTCTCCCAGTGCAAACTGAACTAAAGTAGTTTGGGTAAAATCAGACTAAATTCATGATTTTTTAAAGAAAAATTGTAATAGTGTAGACAATGAAATGTATAGAAAAGTTAGCTACTTGCCAAGTTTGTAAGCGAGGAAATTCTCTTCGCTCTTATCTTATCAATGTTCAGCCTTTCTGTCTGTGCATGCCAGCATTACAAAGGTTTTTATGTGGCACACAAATTTTAAGATACCTCCTGGCTGTCTATCTCTAGCTTGTATTCTTGTCCCTTAGTTATGGGCTAAATCATGCATGAACACACATTAGTAATCAAATTGATGCTGCTTATTTGATTTTTCTCTTGCATTAATATCTTTTCCAACAAGTATTGGCCAAATTTAGTTGTTTCTTCAGAACTCAATATTTTGTCAAGATTAAGCAAGAGTGATGTCATACAGACTTGATGCCATTGGCAGGCATGGATCCAGGGAGAGATGGATTTGGATGCCCTTGTCTCCCCCCCCCCCCCCTTTTTTCAACCCACTACTGAAACGTGACAAAAATGTGTGAGTAATGTGTAATTGGATATTTGTAAGCAAGAACAAAATCTAATATTCTGAAAGATAACATCACTTACTGAAAATGAAATCTTCATGTGATGTAGATAGAAAGCTTTGTGCAATAACAGCTGAAGGTCATTTCCCTTCCAATTCTATTCAAAGAATTGTCAATTGGAAGATGTATTGCCAAGAAATCATTGTTGACTATCATGCCCTATTTTTTTTCCTTTTGTTTTTATGATGAATATGAGGCTTTTTCATGTACAGTCTAATCTCGTTATAACGAGGTCGTTGGGACCAGAGGAATTACCTCTTTATATTGAAACCTTGTTATATCAGGGTTAAAATACAATAAAATACAAAGAGATGGGACCAGGAAAGTTACCTTGTTATAATGAGACCTCGTTATATCAGTGCTCTTTATAACGAGGTTTGACTGTATGATATTTTCAAATGATTCATCTTTTTATCATTTATTTCAGTCCTTACTTCATTTATTTTTTACTAAACATTTTCGGCCTTTATTAAATAATGTATTTTAGGGATCTGATTTTGGATTGGGATTTACCACATTCTTTGGTACCACTCTTCTTATAGTGTTTTACACCTGGATTTTGTTTCATTGAGCTGTTATGTGTAGTTTAACCCTCTCAGTCCCTTAGTCGCATTTTGGCGCCATTGAACACTGTCTGCAAGGAAGAATGCATCTGCTATTGTTTCACTATATACTGCCCTCTACTGTTGAGTTATATACCATTGGAAAGCTAGAGACTGCAGCTTTCCAATGAATACAAACAGTAGGGGTACTGTCTGAGTTCCATTTCGGACAAATTGGATTGAAAATGAAAGTTGTGATTTTCTCAAAAAGTAGCCAGTAATGAGAGGGTTAATACACACATAGATGCACATCTAGTGACCATTTTTTGTAGGTGCTCACTCAGCTTGAAAAGAAGATAGATGTACTAATTGTCAGTTCAACCTTTTCTTTGGATGTAAATAATTCTGTTGAGTCAAACCTGCGTGGAGTGGGTTTTACAACTGTAATGCTGCATTAACTTATACCAATGAAAATGCCATACACAGTTATTTTCATACCCCATAGTACCTTTTTGTTGATTAAAGGGGAACCAACCCCTGGAATTATCGTGCTCTCATTGAATGAAGAAAAATCTGATGAATAAATTGAATTTTTTTAAAGCAAAATTGGACAACTTGTTCAAAATTTATGAATTTTTAAAGTCACAGAGATATGACAATCCCTGCCGCAAATGGGCATCCATACAATCTGCAACAATGATGGAATCCGTGACGTCATGTCGGACAACTCCACATTCACTCTGTATAAAATATTTTACATTTTTTTTGTATTTGGGAAAAATCAGCAAAATGTTGGTTTCCCGCTTGAGTATAGCATTCCTTTATCAATTCTTTATGTATTTTTGAGGAATCCTTACTCTAAGTGTTACATCAATTAATTCTTAAAAATTCTATGCAAAAAGTGAATGACGAGTTGTCCAACACGAGGTCACAAATTCCGCTGATTTTGTCGATTGAACGGCTCCCCATCAGCGGCAGTGATCGTCATAACTTTGTGAATTGAAAATTCATAGCTTTTTAACAGATTGTCTGATTTTGTTCATATCTTCACTTTTGTCATCTGATTTCTCTTCACTCAATGAGAATATGAAAATTCCTTGGGTTGGTTCCCCTTAGATTGTTAATCATGCAGCATATTTTAAAGTATATGTAACCTCATCATTACTGGTTAGCAGTATCATGAGCATAAAATGAAATCTATTTTTGTCAGTTGCTTTTGTATCTTTTCAATGTATATATTGTATTATGTCATGAAGAAATATGTACATATCGTGAAATGTGCTCTGAAATATTTAGCCTCTATGATATATATTCTTCTTTTGATGTTTATCTGTCTGCCTCAATGTTGAATCCTAACCTGTTCTATTTTGAACAATAGAATCTTGATTTTAATTTATGTGTAGGCATCCTGGTGTTGTGATTCTGACTCTCCTTTCAATGTTACCAAAGGGTCGCGATATGAGTCTCACCCATTGTGCTGCACTCAACCCAGGTGCTGTGAAGTGTTATATGTGTGCTCTATAAATTGCATGTGGATGTATATTGTTATACAAATGCATTTTATGTTTTTCCTCAATCTAATGATTTGCATCACAATAGTGAATTTCAAATGAGGCTGTTCGTTTAGTTTTTGGGAAGGATTATGCCTCACACTTTATTCAAAATACAAAAGAAAGAAGGTGGAATCAAGAAAATTTCTGAGCACTATCAAGATTTTATTTTCTATTATTGTTATATTGTGCACAAGGTAGATCTTAATGCTGCAATTATTATAGTACTTACATGCTGCATTTATTTGGCATTCTTCGTAATTTTCAATTGCTAAAATTGATAGTATAGAGAAATGCTGATAGGCTGCAAAATTGGATGGTTAAAGCATTCAAGTAATGTGTTTGTTCCTTCTAAAACTTGCATGCTTCACTTGAACGAGTTATGAAAATGTAAAATATTGATGGTCACAAAAGCACAAAACGGTATTCATATTATTCAGTATTTATTCATGAATGATGGTGGATGAAAGAAACTTTTCCCCAACATTTTGGAATTAATGGTAGCATTCAATGTTAGTTAAAGTCATAGGCCGGTATTCCGATAGCGAGGTTTAAGTTAACCCTGGTCTAAATATGTGGTTTAAGTATGGGAAGCCAAAAGAGGCTTGAATCTAAAACAGTCGATGTTTAATTTACCAGCACATTTGTCACTCATAGTATTTAAAACTGTCTCGGAATAAAAACTTCAATAGTTTCCTACATTATTAGAGCATGGGAAAAGAGAGAAGTTAACATAAGAATTATTCATTGTAAATAAAATTTTGGCACTTTTGGCTACCCATACTTAAACCAAAGATTTAGACCAGGGTTAACTTAAACCTCGCTATCGGAATACGGGCCATAGTCTTTGCTATTTATTTATTTTCATTAATTTACTTTGACCTTTTTTCATTTTTTTTAAGTTCACAAAATAGGAATTATTTGCGGTCAAATGGCCAATGTATTAACAATAGAAATAAAGAAGTATCAATCAATTATAATTTGATAGTGCAACCATTTCGATAATGAATATTGATGTTTCTCCGGGCCCTATGTCCAGGTAAAAGACTTAGAATATATATTTAAAAAAAACATAATAAAAAAATATATATATTTTTCTGAATTATGAATAGTAGTCTTCCAATGTTTCTGTAAGTAGAAAATATGATAAATATATTGTTCATCTGCTGTTGCTGAATGAATATCATATTTTTAATTTTCTTCTAAATTAGTTTGTATCCCTCTCTCTCTCTTACCTTGAGATTATTCCGTGTAATACTGTATGAACCAATACAGTCAACCTTGCTAAGTTGACCTCGCATAGGTCGAATAATAGCCTTAGTCAAAGATCTTTTCAAGTCCCCTTTGCTTTATATTCTATTATGTTTACCCCTCCCAAGACAAATTTTCTTTAAGTTAGAGCTATTTCTTCAGTCCCCACAGATTCTACAAGGGAAGGTTGACTGTACATGTATTTTATTCTATCATGTGTTTAGATTTTATGGAAAGAGAATACAGTGTGATTTAAATATGCACTGTGGGATATCATGGGCAATATTAAAGACATGATGCAACAAAGAAAATATTTGTGCACTGTATTGTTTCTTTGTATATTTTTTTCGAGTCTTGTATCCAGGATTGTCTGTAAATGGGGAGGGCCCTGGAGGGGGCTTTTACTAGATAGACAAAAGTAGAAACTGATTTCTGGTGTAAGTGATGTCTAACAAGGACTGCAGCGTGTTTTTGACAAATGTAAAGGGCTGTGTATTACAATTTTGCATTACTTGCAATGATTTGACAAGCATAAATGAAAAAGCCCTCACTTCCTTCTTTCCCCATTTTCTAAATTTTACCCCTTCTTGTTTTACGGAGAGGAGACGGGGTAGATGTGGTAGCATAGTAGCCAGTCCTCAGCACAAATTTTGCTCCCATTTTTACATGAACTCTTCAGTTTTGCAACCCCTAGCCTCAAACCTGGGCCATGAACCCCCTCCCCCCAGTAGTGTGCATGAGAATGGATAACTCCCTTGCAGAATAATTACAAAAAATAGAAACAGATTCAAGAACTATTGTAAAAAGCAATAGCTAGGCCTCAGAACCATTATGGGTTTAGATGGAAGGAAATTACTTTTTTATTACACAGTATTATAATTTCAGCTCTTACGTTGGTATGGGATCACAATGATTTTTCTACCCAATCATGTGAGGGGTTAGTTTTCTTCCTTTTTATAGCATTATCATAGCCCCTCCTTTCAAACTAATGATCCCCTCACGTTTCTATCAATAGTACAAAGGAGAAAGGGAGGGATAAACTGCACGCTGACGTGGAACATGCCATAGCAATCTTTTTTTGGGGGGGGGGGGGGGAGCGAGTGATATCCCAGAATATTTGCTGCTATTCCGTCAATTCTTGACCTAGCTATATTCATTTTTTCTTAATGGGAGAATTTTGCTCAGTGGTTCCAGAATAGTTCCATTACACAAAGTGTCAGGTGGTTATGTATTGTTGGCGGACAACAACTTTGGCGAAAGTGGTACTTTTCTGGGGACTACACACGACTGCTCCGTTTGTCCATCTTTCATGATCCAACTAAAATATCAGAAACTCAATATGGCATAGCGCCATCTATTGATGAAGATCCGTCTCGCCATAGTTTATCGGATTTTTCCTTTATCCTCCTCCTCTTCTTCCTCCAATCCGCCTCCTTGAATTTTCCCCTTCTCCACATCCTTCTATTTTACATTCTTTTTCTCTTATTCCTGTTCATCCTCTTAATTCCTCCCGCTCTCTTTCCTCCTCATCCTCCCTCGTCCCCGTCTCCCTTTCCTCCGCTGCCCCTCCTCTTCTCCCTCCTCACTCCCCTCTTTGCATCCCCGGCCCTCCTCCGCATCCTTGTGTTTCTCGTATGCCTGTTTATCTTCTTAATTCATCCCGCTCTCTTTCCTCCTCCTCCTCCTCTTCATATTACTCTTCTTCCCCTTTCTTTTCATCTTTTTGTGCTTCTTCTTCGTCTTATATTTCTTCCTCTTCTATCTCCACCATCATTGTTCCACAACTCCGCCTCTATCGTCCTATCTCTACTCTTGCTCACCATGTTCCCCAGTCTCAATATGCCCGGCTACTTTTAAATTCGTCTGTTCTTCCGTCTGTTTGAAAATTATGTGCTAAATTTGGAGTAAATAAAGATGTGCCAAGTCCTCTACTCCATCAGTCATAGCATGGTGACATGCCATCTCCATGGTTACAGCCTCATGGAAGCTACCAGGATTACATTCTCAAAGGAACAAAAGGGATATTTTCTTTTTTTGTCTTGCAAGTCTATTCAACGATCAAGTTGGTTTACTATATGCAGCGCAAGTACGTTAAAAAGAAAACACTTAGTACGAATGAAACACACATGAACACATGTCTTAACATCTGTTTATTGTATAGTAGATCTACCATCTTTATGAAAGGCTGTGCTTTGCATTCAAAACTGAATTAAATGCCTTTACAACTAATATTATCAGTAAAAGTATAATATCATGGACTAGACTTCTACCTGCGTCGAGTTAGGTTGAAATATTACCGATATGAATCATTTTTTTAAATTGTAGTTCGTTGGTTTATATTAAAAAAAAAAAAAAA
>BQKZ01010087.1:3596-18709 GCA_036244855.1 Temnopleurus reevesii | reverse complement strand
GATGGGGCTCGAGAAATGAGAAAGATGTCCTACCTCTTCTTTCGTCTTGGTCTACATTGTTGAGTTCTGTGTTACTGCTATGTTGGGAGTCATCGTCACCTCCACCTCTCTCTTTCTCCCTTTCACCTATCCTCTCAATTCCTCCAAGAGCAAAGCTGATCTTCCTCTCACTTCCCCAGGCTAGAAATTGACAACAATACAAAATACATTATTACAAATATCTAAGGGGGTGTTGTTAGAAATTTGCAATCAATTGCAAGTTGCCGTTAATTGGCAAATGGCAATAAACATTGTGTTGTGGTTACCTTGTGAGTATAATACCAAATACTTAAAATACTATGACTATTATGATTATCATTCACCCAGTATTCTTAGAAAATATTATTATGTATATTTATACTTGTACATGTTCTTTATGCAACTTCTACAACATAATCGTAATGAAGACATGCATATTTGCATAAGATTTTATCACAATAAAAGCAAAACAGATATAGAATGCATCTTTCAAAATAAAGTTAGCTACATATAGATACCACCGATTCCGGAATATGCATGAGGTCAAATTACAATATGAATAACAGCTCCATCAAAAGTAAGAGGAACATGACAACAACCTAGCTCTAAGCCATTAAATTGCAATACAGGTACTGAATTCATTTGAAAATGTGCCACAATCATACTCTTGAACGGTCAGCATCTATGTGTGTGTGGGTGTGTGTGTGTGTATTCAACATTATTCATAATTCTACTATTTCTCACCGAGAGGGCTATCCACACTTGGGTTCACACATATACTGTGCCTTGGGTGCGGAGGACTGGAAGTGGTGCTGGATCCACTCGCGTTCCTCGTCGGTGGTTGGGGTGATGCGGGCGCCATGGTAACCGTAGGTATCTCCAGGAATTCAGAGTCCCTGGCTCCACGGTTCATCCCGCTGAGTCCGCCGCGGTCCATCTTACGGGGCTTTGGAAGGCTCTGGAGTGTCTCACGTAGGAAGGAGGTGATCTCCAGTAGGAGTTGGCAGGCGACCATTTTGAGGGCGTGGGGGCACGCTGTGCCTCCTGGGTTCACGGTTGCTGAGAAAAAATAATAAAAGAGGATGATAATGATGATGAAGATAATGATGATGATGGTAATAATGAAGATAATGATGATGAAGATAATGATGATGATGATGACGATGATGATGATGATGATAGTGATGATGATAATGATGATAGTGATGATGATGATCAAAGCCAACGAAGCAAATTTCCCTTTGTGGACAAATAAAATTATCTATCTATCTATCTATCTATCATCATAATAGTCATAACAACAAAAATAATGTGAGTGATAACAATAAATACAGCAGTAATAATGAGTTCAGCTTGTCTAGTAGAAAATCAGGTCGAGCAACTTTTGCCTGATTCTGTTAAAGTTTCATTTGTCCTCTTCCATAGCATTGTCAATTTTTGTTTTTTTTACGTGCATCTAAAATGTTATCTTCATTCTCTTTACAAAGTCTTTTCATCAGCCCTTCATATCTGACTTTTTCTTTGCTACCGTTCTATAATTTTACATTTCTCTTTGATACATTTATCAAAAAGATTATCTTGTCATACCCTTTTCTAAGTCTCCCTTCAGCCATTCATCTCTCAGTCTCCCCTCTCTATGTATGAAGAATATTGATTGAACAAGAGTTTTTAATAATTTCTTTATAATTCAAGAAGTCATTCCTGCATAATTTTTTGCTGAATGAATGCGAAATCTTTTTTTTTCTTACCTTCATCCAAAAAGTCTTCTTCATCATCCTCCCTCCTCAGTCGTTTCTTCAGCCCTTCGTCTCTCACTTTCCCGACAACATGGAGCACATTTTGGGATTCTTGTTTTTCAATCTCCTCCAGTCGAGTCCCAATAGCCTGTCAAGAAGTTAAAATGTAGAAAATATTCCATGTCAAATTAGTAAAAGTTGGTTTTGGGTAAGCATATTCCATGTTTGGAAAGTGCCTCTGACATTGAGATTTATTTATTTTATAACAAGTGTGTGCCAAAAACGTATCTCCTTTATACAGGATTCATTCCAATCACTTATTCAACCTCTCTCTCTTTTTCATTTTGGTGCAGGCCTTTTTTGACACCCTGGACAAAAACACCTGTGCATCAAAATTAATTTTGTGGCATTTAAAGACCGTGCATGGGAACATAAGACTTGGGAATACTTGCAAATACAAACATCAGCAGAATTGAGTTAGTTCAAATAGGGTGCAGCCTATTATACATTATTTTCTGACTATCTGTAACCTTTGTACAATTGTTTTTTAATACACTGTATGTGCAGGAGTTTGACAAAGAGTCACAACCTTATTTAACCCTAATCCCATTGGGGGGGGGGCTTTTAAAGCCCCCCCCCCTCGACAATTTTCGCGATAAATCTGAAACGCGAGAAGCTCGCGCCATAATTTTTTCTGACTTTTATCTTTCAAGTCTCGCGCAACTTTTGACACCAAATTCGTGATGACCGGGTATGCGGTACCGACGCTACGCGCATTTGAAAAATATTCGTCGAGCCAAATATGAGTCCAAAACGTGATTTTATGTACAAAGTCAATGCAAATTGTGTTTTTAGTCAATATTCATAAATCCTTGTCTATTTTGCATATTAATGCATGAACTGAATTTAAAATTCATTTTCTATGCCTCTAATAATGTCACCAACAATTCCCATCGAAAAAACAATAGAAATAATAAAGTCGAAAAAACAAAGAAATACATAAGAAATTCACAAAAACAATAGAATACATAAGAAATAGATTTTGATTGCATTTTCTTTCCATGACAATATGTCTGAAACATTACTATGAGTATCTAGACCAAAAATCAGCACATTTGGAGCTTCAGCAAGTGATTTATTGCTGTTTGTTAGAATTCATGCATAATTATGCATAATTAAAGCCTAATTAGCATAATGAGTAGATTTTTGAAAAATTTGACTATGCAATCTAAGAGTTAACATCGCGGGCTATGTGCACGCCAAATTTCGGCGCGATCGCGCGGTCGACGGCGAAGATCAGAGGGGGGGGCCAAATAAGCCCCCCCCCCCAATGAACTGAGATGACTGAAATATCCCAATGGGATTAGGGTTAAAGAATATTTGAACTTGAAATTGAACTCGAAATTCTATTTATCCAAAAACATCCATACATCAAATATATTGTACATAGTATATGAATATACATTGGAACATTGTAAAAGGTTAGAGGATAAAAGGCACCAGAACATATCATATATGCTAGTCAAGTCTGGTACCTTGTATTGAACGAGAAATGTGTGAAAACAGGATAAGAGTAACAAATATGCTTTTAAGTTTGATGAACAGCAGGTAAAGATTTATAATCATGATGTAATATTTACCTCAGCCCACATGTAGAACATTTTGGCAGCCGTTCTCTGTAGCGAAGCGTGTTTACGATAACAAGACGAAGTCCCCCTTGCACCAAACACATTGCTGAGGCCCCGCCCCCTGGTTCCACGTACGTTGAAACGCATCCAGTCAGGCCAGTCGCCATAGTTACAGCGATGCACAAAATGACAGCATTCCAAGAATAGTGCTGCTCTTGCAACCACTGGGGCATGCTATAACACATGTATTGTAAAAATAAGATAAACTGATGTTCAAAATATATAGTCAATAAATAGTAAGAGTTAAAATTGTGAATATTATAAACCCTAATGTCTTTTGATGTTGTTCCTTCTAACAGTTTAATGAAAGATATATTACAAATATTTTTTTAATGTTTTTAGTTGTTTTTCGTATTTCATGTAAGGGAAAATTTAAACATGGAAAATTATCATTAGAACTGCTTAATTCCTGCATATTTTCTTTCATCCAATTTAGTATGTTATTACAATCTTGCATACATTCTGTAAAAAAAAAATTTTTAGAGTAAAAAAAGACTTTAACAAGTTTCCCCATGATTTTAAAGATGTCAGGGTGATTAAGGAGCCAAAGATTCACTTAGGGGTATATTCATGTATTGAATTAACACTGTTTTGCAAACTGAACGAACAATGAAAAGTATGATGTATGCAAAAGTCAAACTACCCACCAGATCTAGAGCAGCCGCTAAGAATTCTGCATCAGGCACGTTGCCAGGGTTACAGCAATCCATGAGGAATGTTAGACGTTTCATCCCTGACGCTACGGCAACCTTATTGACCGGTCTCTTCTCCCTCTCTCCAGTCATGTCAACGGAATCGGATGCATCTTCCTCTTCTTCGATGGACTTGGGTGTCTCACATTCTAAAAGATGGAGTATGAAATGAAATTTTATTTATTGTTGGTCAAAAGACAGATTTTAAAAAATATTGTGTTTAAAATGCAATATCCGTTGGTGTATGACAGTCCAGCATGATACAAAATGTGCCTGTATCATTAATATTGTTCTAATTATTATCATCATCATCACCATAAAGACCTAGTATCATCATTTTCATTGTAAGTATCATCATCATTGATTTTATCATTATCGTCAACTCTATCATTGTCACTACAATGAACATCATCATTAGATCATCACCAACATCATCACCATCATCATTACCATTACCATCATCATTGCCCATCTTCATCATCATCATCATCATCATCATCATGTACATCATCACTGCACCACAAACATTGTTAATATTATCATCATTTTTATCATCATCATCATCATCACCATAATCGTCATCACCATCATCAGCATCGTCACCATCATCATCACACCAATAATACTGTGATTGTGATCCAGTCGATATGAAATCATTACCCCTATTATTTTATTATCTAGTCGTCACTGCTATACATATACATATCATATTAAGATCACCACTACCACCACCACCACCAACATCACACCAACAACATTACAACTGTGATCTTTAGTAGATGTGAAATCATTATCCATGTAATTTTGTTATTTAAGCTATATAGTCGCTTCTGCTATATAATAGCATCACCACCATTATCATAATCATAATGATGATGATGATCATTATTATCATCACCATCATCGTCACCATCAACAACAGTATCATCATTGTCATCATAATCACCAACACCATCATCAATATCATCATCCTCATCCATCATCATTATCCTCATCATTGCACAACAACCATCATTGGCAGTATATCATCATCACCATTATCATTATCATCATGATTGCAAGATATAAAATCACTATCCGTATCATTCTATTATTTTTGGAGTTAACTCGTCGCTACTATATCACCAACATTATCCTAATCATCAAGTTATCACATCAACTCTTTCAAAGACTATTTGTTTATATTATCATTGTGCTGTACAGTATATACGGAAATACCAATATACTGTATCAAAACTAATTACAAACATCACCACAGCCATAACCCCTTTAATTACATGTAGGTATCATCTGCCATTAAGAATTACTTCATATATTTTTGCATCATTCGTCAATAAATTTCATGCTTTCAATAGTCTACATCACCACAGACACAATATCATCATCACCATGGAAACAGGATAAAATGCTTACCATCCCTGTCCTCCGATGTTGGATCTCTCTTACTCTTCTTCCTAAACTTGATGAAGAAAGGATGATCTTCCATCTTCTTCCTTCCTCCCATGTGGATGTTTGTATCCTGAAAACACAAGTTGCCATGGAAATATTTTTACTTAAATTGACTCCACCATCAAAGATTGGCAATATAATTGTTTTCTGTGAATATTCAATAAAAGAATTCATTGCAGAAAATCAATCTCATTGAAATTACAAAAGCCAATAACTTTCATTGAGGTTGAAAAAATTTAGAACTTCAATCTTCTAAGAAATTATTCAACTTTGCCATAGAATTTTAAAATAAATCCTCAGAGACTTTTCATCTGTCTCTTCAAACTATTGTTAAAGACGGATATACATGTATGTGAATACCCCCAGAAATGATTTATTAATTGTAAAAGGAATTCAAATTGACTGAGGTGATTGTTTCGATCAATAACAAGGGAAAATAGGGGAAAATCACACTAAAGGCTCTTCAATTTCTGATGAAAATGTAAAAGTTTTGTAGTCTCTCCCATCCTTACCCAGAAATACCAACCGTTCCAGAATATGCATGAAATAAAAATTGAAATGTAACTAACACAACAGTTGAACAAAAGTGAGAGTAAGCATGACAACAATAGCAATAACCTCAGAAATTCACAAAAAGTCATGTAACAAATGTTTTGAGTTCATATGAAATACACCTCATGCACAATCCAAACCGGTTGGAATTACTGTCTAACATTCCCTTTTAGAAATAAAAACCACCTGTTTTTGTTTTTTGCTTATTGAGCTAGTGGTTTCCCATACCCTTTGAAAAAATGTCGGACATGTGATCATCAAGCCTTTCTCACCTTTTTGGTCCTGCCTGGTGTGTCCTGGGGCTGGGGGGTGGACAGCTCTGGTGACCCCTCTTCACCCGGTATAATGCTTGACCGTATGGCCCGATTACGCCACGTGGTCACCGCTTGAGCTGTGAGGGAGGTCCGATAAAAACCTGTTTGATTAAAGGCATTCAACAATGCCAAATCATATCTCAAATCATAAGTCAAAACATTTTTAAATGCATCTGATTCTATTCAATGAAAATAACAATATCTACAAAATAACTTAGAGTTAAAAACATTGTGTAACATTGTGGTTTAGCAGTTGAAAAATTCTCAAATCAAGCCTTTTGTCTTATCAAATCATATTCAGATGACAGATTAATCATGATAGGATGCAAAAACCAAGAAATATACTCAAGTATGGTCGAGATATCTATAATAATCAAATTTAGTGTACCATAGATTCACAATCCCGACGCAGTGTGCCAATGGAGGCAGGCAGCATTTTACATTTTGGCTTTTTGAAGCACTGAATGTTGATTTTGAAGGCTAATCATTTCATAGCATCAATCAAATACACCATCAATCATGCAAATAATATCTAAGAACCGGAAGTTGAGAATTTTTCAAATGAAAGGCAATATTATAAAATGCCTTGAAGAACTCATTTACTAGCTCAAAAGCCTAAAAAGTTGTTTCTCCGATGTTCCTTTAGCCCAATTCACATAGAAGCCCTGACTGAACACGATTCAATACAACTCTCTGTTAACCCTTAACGTGCCACATGCTTGTGTACTGATCTATGCAGGAGTACCAAGTGCGTGTATACACACAATCGTAATAACACCCTTTGTGTACTACTGTTGTATATATCATACATATTAACTCTGGGGCTATTGGGTTGTTTTCACATCCTGCTTAGGTATTAGCAGGCTATTTTTTCATACGATAAGCAGAAAACAATTTATAGAGGAGAAAAGGATCAAAGAGTTTTAAAAACTGCTCCAAGGAGCTGCACAAAATAAACTTGGCACAGGGAGTGCACTATACAGAGCAGCTTATAAGGCTTCAAGCTCAACTCACACCTTTGTGTTTTTAGCATGCGTCGGCCTAGCGCACAGTATACACTGAACAGACAGTGCACTGACGTTCCACTTGTGCTCAAGGAGCACCGAGCATCAGTCCTTCGTATAACCTGTGTCTTTCTGCATCCAGGGAGCATCTTTAATCTTCATAAATGTTGAGCTGACGCGGTCTAAAAACGCAACTGTGTGAGTGAGCATTAAAGCCCAAGTAAAGTTTTTGTAAAAGCGAATATTTTTATTGCCAACGTTTATCTTGAAATCTATGTAAAATAAAATATAATATCATGGAAATGTTGCACAAAAGATTGTGCAAAAAATGAAAAAGTTTTGAAAAAGCTATAACCTAAAATGTGCAAAATATTTCAGCGTCATGTTCCCCGACACTAATTCAATATTTTCTTTCTTGATAAAGGACAACTTCTCATGCACAGAATTAAATGAAAATTTCAGAATTTAATCTTTGTGTATTCCTTTTGATCATTCTGTTGTCAAATTTTGGAAATAACTTTGAATATACCTGAAAACAAGCAAAATATTGTTACAACCAAGAGAGGGCGCTAAATATGATTTAAGGGTAAAATTCCAATTCTAAAAAAGAATCAGCTCGTAAAAAATATGCTATGGCCTCGAAAATGTATATAAGGATTGTATGTCATGATAAACTTCCCAAAAATCACATTTCTTAATCTTTACCAAAACTATACTTGGGCTTTAAGGGACAGTTAACTGTTATCTGGACAGAAAATTGTGTTTTATCATGTTCAATCAAGGCTTCTATGTGACAAAATGCTCCAAGGCAACAAAGTCCCTAGGGCACTGACAAACTGACTATTACTCTTTAACCCATCAAATACTGAATTCTTTGATTCCCATAGACTTTGTACAGGGACTGTACCCGGTTCCAGTAGTCAATGGGTTAACGACCCGGTCAGAATACATTTAAAGGTAGAATACTTCTTTTGCAGCCTAAAATTTGACTTTCCAAGATTGTTGTGTTATGTTGAAGAATACTAAATGTTAGAACTTATCACCAATCAATTAAGCACAAAGATTGGTCATGATAGGCGCATTTATAGTTATTCCAATAATAAATCTTCTATTCGGGCCTCGAATTAATGGACCGTGCGTTCAATTTTCAAAACAGTCGTTAACCCCTCGTTGACCAATAGCGCAAGAGTCTCTTTCAGTGCGTATTCCGCATGGCGTGGCAGTGTATTGAAGTGCGCACTGTATGTGCTCTTACAATCTTTTGTGTGTGTGTGTGTGTGTGTGTGTGTGGTATCGTAATACGCTAGGAGTATCGCGATACCGTTGGTTTCAAGATTAATTATGATAGAATAGATTTCTATTTGAATTAAATATTCTGGACTACATTTGACCAAAATACTTCATAGTGGTTAGGCGCCACATCCAAATTATACCGCCCCAGCTGCACGCATCATGCCGCGGCTATGACGCCAAACGGCCTCGGCCTCTCGCAGCGCGCAGCGAACAATAGACTTGCCGTGCACGCTGCAGCTTCTTGAGCTCGTTTCCTCCCTGAAAGTCGAGCTTGTTCACAGGCCCAGCGAGCTGCGAGACGCTGACCTCCGCGTGGCTGCAGCTTGCGGCCTGTCTTTTGTTCGCTTGGCACAAAGGGAACTTTTTGTCATTCTAGTTGGTACAAATTTAGACAGGAAGTGTCGATCTAATGTCGCCAGTCGCACAGTTCGTACAGTACACTCACTTCATATAACGGCCCTCGCGCGGAGGAATACAAATATATTTATTCCGATATGTGTTTCCCTATATTATTTTCTCTCTTTTTTCCGCTCGTTTCATCTTTCATTTATTTCCGCACTTGTCTTAGTTAGTTTGTTTATTTGTTTTTAAAGAGAGTGAGACAGAGAGAGAGAGAGAGAGAAGAGAGAGGGGGGGGGGATGTGGAGAGCTAGGGGAATGGATAGGATGCTGGTTCATATAATGTGTAATACAGTTCTCTTGTTTGGTGGATTCGATCCAATCGACATGGGAATGCCTCATTTGTCTTGTTATGAAACTTTTTTTTTTAATGTTTTCATTCTTTTTTTGCGGACAGATAATTTCTTCCACTTCATAATGTCATGAACATGCAAAATATATGGACTTGACAATTGTTATAAGCTCTTCCGCTTTTCAAGTTGTTCTATTGGTTCTTGGCATTTCTGAGCTATGTATGTAATCGAAATACAGAACAATGTTATTGTAGAATAGACCAATATAAAAGAAAATCAACTGTATAGTGAAGAGTATTAATATTCCGCCAAATGGGTGACAAAGAAATCGATACAAAATACAGGTGTATGTGTATAAAGATCGGCTTTTAAACATTCTGATGCTCATGGGGTTAGCCCTCTCCCATTCACCCCCTAACATTCCGCCGCCATCAATAGGATCAAATGTGCCCGCTGTTGATTGTTTGAAAACAATTACAGGTGCGAGGGTCATCCGTATACTAATTAGCTTTCTATGAAAGCTTGAGCAGCGAATTTCGGACAATAGACACGGCTCCTTTATTAATTACTGCTTTCCTTTCGATCACGTGTTGTATAATAAAGAAATGTATGTTTACTCATAATTTCATATCTTATATTCTGCTAGTCAATTCTGACCCCAACCTTTTTTTTTATTAAGATATATACTGGTATACTATCAACATAGAAAACAAAAATTGACAACGCATTTCAATATCAACAAGATTCGGTTTTTTTTTTAATTAAATCTATTTATTCCTTGTAGATTCAGTCACTGGCAACCAGATTTGTATATTCGTATATGCTTCGTTTTCTTTTGACCGGCGCTTGCTTCCGACCATTTTTTATCTCATGGCCCCGAGCAGGAAAGGTGAATGAATGGGAGTCCGCTCGCTGCAGCTTCTCGCCGAGTTCGGGAAGCTGCGAGAGGCCGAGGTTGTTAAAAACACCTCCACAAGCTGCTCAGCGCGCTGCGTGCAGCGGGGCCGGAGGTATAACTCCCGGATTTTAATGACCGCGTCCTGGTGTGCGGGCTGCAGCTTCTCGGGGTGGTATAATTTGGATGTGGCGCCTTATTGTTTTGGCATATCTGAGGTACACAACAAGTTGCAAGCATAACTGTAATGTGTGCAAATGTAGTTTTCTACCTTTAAAGAATATTGTCAAACTTCTTGTTTTGAACAATATAGCAATTACCTGGCCTCAAAATAAGGTTTCATGGTTCAAGGAAATTTGATGTAGGACCCTTTTCTAGCTACCAAGGCAAGATAATAGAGAAATATAGAAAAACCACAGGATGCACCATGGCCAGCAAAGGAGGCATCCACTGTTGCCTGGCGTTGCTATAGACTAATTTGAGACCTGACTTAACCCTCTCATTACCGGCTACTTTTTGAGAAAATCACAATTTTCATTTTCAATCCAATTTGTCAGAAATTCAACTCAGACAATACCCCTACTGTTTGTATTCATTGGAAAGATGGTACATAGCTCAACAATAGAGAGCAGATTCATTCTTCCTTGTTAATAGTGTTCAGTGGCGCCAAAATGCGACTAAGGGAAAGAGAGGGTTAAGGTGTTTTGGGAAGCCCAATGATTGGAATATTTGAAATCTTTGCATTGTATTCAAGGCAGCATGAACCATAATATGCATGTACTAATATTCTACGCATATGGAATATGAATGCGAAAAGTACATGTACGTATAGAGATACTTGAAAGAGATAATATAATAGATTAAACGTGTTGTACTTTAACAATAGTTTGGAGATGGAAGATAAATGAAATTGATTCATCATTACATGGAGATATACTTACAACAGCATAACATGAATTCAACAATTAAGATATAATAATGTATACATATGAGAAGCATGTACTTTAAAAAAAAATTGAGATGACACTTTTCGTTTTATCTGTGGAATGTGGTATAAATGATACATAAACTTTTGGTATATGTTTATCTGCGATCACATAAAATTTAATTGATTCTCTAAAACACAAATGAGTATAGTTGTGATTATAAATAAGCTTGGAAGAATTTGTAAAACACTGACAGTTACTCTGGGAACATATATGCTTATTGTATATACATGTTTAAGTAATATCATTTCACATGGAATATCTGACATTTTTCAGATATCTGATATAGTTTTGAGCAGTATAAATGTGTGTGGTTGACAAAATGAATTGTGACAATTATGGATCGTTTTCCAAAGAAATTAGTTGAACAAAAATAGACAACAATTTTAAAAGACAGTTTATTCAACAGTTAATTTGATTATTCAGGCAAAACCTTTCAAAATATTTAACATCCGTGTACTTTAATAAGTAACATATATGTCAAATAATTGGTTAGAACAGAAAAATAACCTTCATGTGCATGAATATTAAAACAATGGACTGATTATGATGTTCAATTGTTAAACAATGATTAATATGAGAAATAAGTGTGAATAAAATTCATGTACAAAAAAATAACATGCCAGAACCGGTATCAAAAGGAAAATACGGATGAAAAACAACAAAAGCAGATTTAAAGGATATTTTGATGATTAATTAAGAAAAAAAACTTAAGTGAAACACACAATAAGTTGAATTGAATGATCAGATTGGAAAAGCAAAATTCTGGATAGTGCCATTAGGATTAAAGTCACTCAGAAGTCCAAAGATTGTTATTGCGAAGTAATGCCATTCCAAGGAAAAACCACTCCAGAGGTCAAAGGTCAGAGGTCAAGGTCAGAGGTCAATTAGAAGGAGATATATTAAGGTACCACAATTAGAATTTCTTGCTAAAAAAATAAAACAAGAGTGAGACATGTTTAGGAGAATATCTGGACGATTTGAAACGTTACCTTTTGTGAGCCTTTGTGTTCTAACGCCATGGACGTTACCTTTTTTGCATACACAATAACATTCATTAGGATGCAAAAATAATATAGTAAGAGGGAGAGAAAATAGGGATTTCAATCAATCAACAGGGAAAAAGAATCATTCTCGGGAATTAAGAAAATTCAGGACCAAAAAGTTGAAAATACGCTTTAAAAAATATATACTTTGATTTATCTAATAGTAAAGAAAAGGGTTTTCTAGTAATCAATAAAGAATAAAGAATTATCAAAGATAGGCAATATAATCGTTTTCTGAAAGAAGTGAACACACTAAAGAGAAGTAAATGAAATAATAATTTGTCTACCTAAGGTGGGGATTCTCAACAGTAGCTTAAAAATCACGGACAAAAATATGAATGGTTTATACCTTTTTTTTCTCATATACTCATACCCGAGGGCCTGCCAAATTTCAAAATTCCAATTTTTGCAGCTTTTAATACGTTTCCTTCGGCGTTGACCAGTTATATCAGATAATCTAGACGTATCGCGTCGGAGAAAGGGGGAAATGTCTTTCACATAACAGCCCTGGGTTAATAATTTGATAAAACTTTTTTTTTATTCTTGAGCCCAATTTTGTCATGCAGAAGGTGCCATTCCACCTTAGATTCTTAACGCATCTAAGTGTTTCCGACTCCAAGTTAGAATAAAACAGTCTTTCAATATTGTACGGGGCATGTATTTTCTTGTCACATTCATTTGTTCATGAGCGATAGAAATAGAATGAAATGTAACATACCGAATTGGAAGACACTAAAGCGCCGCTTTCCCGCCCCATCCGGATCATCATCCAACGTTGAGTCGTTATGCGGGTATTTCTTGCCGAACAGCGAACGGCGGAGGCGTGTTCCGGGGCTGACATTGCCCGACTCCATCCCCTGGTCTTTGCCAATCATTGACGCTGGGTTTGATTTGTCACTGTCCTGCTTGCAAATGCTACCCTCACTAGATTGGCATGAAAATACAAGGGCATGTACATACACAATGTATAGGATTAAATGTTCATGTTACGAGAATGAGAGAAATAATTTTAGGACTAAGCGTTCAAGAGGAAACCATCCCTAACATTAATGTTCTGCAGTAGATGGAAAAAAAATCAGATGAATAAACTGTTAATCCCTTCAAAAGTTATGAATTTTCAAGTTTTAGTGATGGCCTAATAGAAGTTACTTTGACTAGTTTCTATAGCAACAGAATATATTAACAAGTACACTGGCAGCCCCAAAAGAAGAGACATGTTTCATTAATCAGGCAAAATGTGCAGAAAACACAAAAACTCACATGAGAAAACTTATAAAAACTAAAGTTACTTCCTATATGGTAGAGAAACACAAAGATTGTTACCTATCTGTTTTAGGGAGTTTGTTTTTCTCACTAAAGTCCTTCTGTCCCTTTCCCGCCGAGTCGATCAAACCACTCAATGCGACACGTCTGAACACACCCCCATGGGCCTCACGTACGTAATGAAGAAGCTGACGCACATCACTGTACAAGTTCTATAAGTGAAATATAACAAATCTTGTCCTTTATATGTGAACATCATTAGGTTTCAACTTCATATAAATTATTAAAAAAGACAAGTAATAAAGTAAAAAGTAAAGAGACAATCCAACTTTTGTTAATTTTAAAGCTCATGTATACAGGTTGTGCTTTCAAAATTAAAAATTCAATTTATATAGACAATCTGTGATTCCGTTGGAAATGGAAAATTTAATGAAATAAATAAAAAAAATCACTGAATGCTTATAAAATTGCAAATGAATATGATGAGCCCTTTGAAAGAAAATTTTGAAAAAATAATGAGCAAATGGAGATATAAATAGTATTTTATTAAACAGTTAATATGGTGATAACTTAATGTAATTTCAATAAAGTATCATTTGAAATCAATTTGCATGTATGAACAGCATTTCTATTCCTTTGATACATAACTGTACGTATAATTTAATCCAATTACTTTAAATTCAAAATCATCTTTAACACGCGCCTCGAAAAACTCACCTCATTTTCGGGTGTGGCCAGTTCCTCTTTGGCTGATGCCAGTCTCGATACCAAAGCTTTGAAGATGCACCCCACTATGGTCCCTTCTACACCCCTTACACCGGTTCCTGCTACCCCACTGCCAAAGTTGGTAGCGAATCCTCCCCTTGTCATACCCTCTGGGTTGCTTGCAGAAGATGTTCCTGTAAAAGGAAGATGGTGGTTATCCCTAAAGGTTATTTTAACCTTTGATATCATAAGTGTTATACTCATTATTCTTACTTATATCAATAGTTTCTTCCTTAAAATCATCATCACTGTCAACACCGCCAGGCCATCATCACAACCACCATCACCACTACCACTACCACCATCATGATCATGAGCATCGTCATCATTATCATTATCATCATTACCACCGCCATCACCACCATCATCATCATCATCATAACCACTACCATCACCATCACTTACTCTCTCCAAGCCGAATGACCGAAGGCCTTGAAGAATCTTCACAAGAACCAAGTAGAGCATGCATGAAATCAAAAATACTCTCAATGGGATGAGCAGATGAGGAACACCACCATCACCAACACACCATCATTATCAGTACCACCACCACTACTACAATCATCATCATCCCCTCCACCACCATCATCATCCCTATCATCATCATCATGTTCATCACCACCACCACAATTATCACCACTACCAATCATCATCATCATCATCATCATCATCATCATCATCACCATCACCATCACCATCACCACCACCACCACCACCACC
>BQKZ01010085.1:10404-22648 GCA_036244855.1 Temnopleurus reevesii | reverse complement strand
TTTTGTCTTTGTAGGTGGAGCAGGTGATTTTGAGCTCATTGGACTGGGTAACGACCAACTTCATGGATCAACTCCGAGCAACACTACTGCCGCAGCAGTGAGCACTGCACCCAGCGAGCCAACTCTGACCACTGTCACGCTACCGACAACGGTTACTCTTCCGACCATTTCCACTTCGTTAATCACGCCGTCTCTTCTCCAGCCAACACTCATCCCGCAAGTGTCGGCCAGTTTGACGAGCAGCCGCGACGAGGCGGCGTCCATTCTCGCGTCGGGTCTCCTAACAAACCAGCTCTTCATACCAAAGACGAATCCATCCACCGTTGCCTCCGCCGCCGCCACCACGACGACGACAGCCACCACTGAGCAATCAACGGACCCGGCTGTGCTTGCTTCATCCAGCGCCTCGCTGCTATCGACGCTGTCCATGATGACGGGCTCGTCCGGAGGCACGCCTTTGCTTATTGGACCATCCGGCGGACTAGTCCTCCCACCTGCGTTAACCGCACCCATCGGTTCTACCGCCCAACTCGGCGGCACGGCACCATCCATCATCCTTCCATCCTCGTCACTTGTCTCATCCTCGGTGACGTCGCCGCCGGTCGTAGTACCGCCGGTAACGGTGCCTGCCATGCCAAAGGTGTTCCACGAGAACCGGAGCGGATCGGCGAGAACGGACTTCCGGGCGGTGACTGCCAAGCATCCACTACCTCCCGATGCTGTGCAACACTTCAAGAAATCAGGTGAATATATTTCTTGGATTCTGTTCTCATTAACACAGAGATGCCACTCTAAGGGGTGTTGTTCAAATTCAACTGCAACTTTGCAAATTGTAACACACAGTTTTATTCGCGCACGGTTTGCGCATTTAACAAGACGCGCATGAAACAATGATTTTGAATGGTGCATTCTGATCAATTGCAACTTTTGAACAACACCCCCTTAGGAATACACTAAGAAATAGCTGAACATCACTTGCCTGGAAGGAAATTGAACTTGCCCCCCCCCCCCCCCCTCAAAGAAAAGTAACACTTGAAACTCATGGTTTAAAAATGCAACAAAATAAGGTGTTTTTTTTCACAATGTGATTAATCTAATTGCAAAACCCAGATCAGATTGACCATTTCATTTTTTCCTTGCCCGATTTGAGCAAGCATATGTTGCCTATGCTAAAAAAAAACTTGGCCGACAGTGCTGAGTAAAACCTGCATTATGATAATTTAGTTATTTTTCATGCGCATAATCCGGTATAGTGCATGACAGACAGTGTATTAGCTATATGTTAGCATGAAAAGGTATTTTTTTATTGTCTTTGACTTTTGGTTCTTTTATGATTTAGTGATAGATGACTTGGATGTGGAATCCCTATCGCAGAGTGACTCTAGTCAATCCAGTGACGGTCCACATCATGCTACATTCATTCCTCTGAACACGATGACGAGTGTGCAACTCATTTTGTCTTTGACTTTTGTTCTTTTATGTTTTAGTGATAGATGACTTGGATGTAGACTCCAGTGACGGCCCTCATCACGCTACATTCATTCCTCTAAACCCATTCAAAACAGGAATTATTTTACAACAAAGTCAATCACTATTCCTTTCCTAAATTGGCAACACTAAAATTGTTAATTCTCCTTTTAAAACAGTACTATTGAACATAATGATACCATATTGAATCTACATCGCCAACAAGTGTGTAAGAAATATAAAAGTTGCGGTTTTGGATGAAAACCAAGGATTTTGAACTGATCAATGTGTTGCCAATTAAAGGATTGGTGAAAATATTAGTGATTATTTTCATTTACAAAATTTGACTTTTGTTCTTTTATGATTTAGTGATTGATGACTTGGATGTAGAATCTCTATCTCAGAGTGATTCGAGTCAATCCAGTGACGGTCCATATCACGCTACATTCATTCCTCTTAACATGATGACAAGTGCACAACTCACTATCATTGTTTTAACTCTTGTTCTTTTATGATTTAGTGATAGACGACTTGGACGTAGAGTCCCTTTCTCAGAGCGACTCGAGCCAATCCAGTGACGGTCCACATCACGCTACATTCATTCCTCTGAACATGATGACAAGTGCGCAACTCACTATGATTGTCTTTAACTCTTGTTCTTTTATGATTCAATCATAGATGACTTGGATGTGGAATCCCTATCGCAGAGTGACTCGAGCCAATCCAGTGACGGTCCACATCACGCTACATTCATCCCTCTTAACATGATGACAAGTGCGCAACTCACTATGATTGTCTTTAACTCTTGTTCTTTTATGATTCAATCATAGATGACTTGGATGTGGAATCCCTATCGCAGAGTGACTCTAGTCAATCCAGTGACGGTCCACATCATGCTACATTCATTCCTCTGAACATGATGACGAGTGTGCAACTCACTTTGATTGTCTTTAACTTTTGTTCTTTTATGATTTAGTGATAGATGACTTGGACGTAGAATCCCTATCTCAGAGTGATTCGAGCCAATCCAGTGACGGTCCACATCACGCTACATTCATTCCTCTGAACATGATGACAAGTGCACAACTTACTTTAACTCTTGTTCTTTTATGATTTAGTGATAGATGACTTGGACGTAGAATCCCTATCTCAGAGTGACTCGAGCCAATCCAGTGACGGTCCACATCACGCTACATTCATTCCTCTTAACATGATGACAAGTGCGCAACTAACCTTGAGGGACCCTGCTACGGGAACAAGATACATCCAGACGCAACTTCTACAGGTAAGAATGAGATTTTTGTCTCTTTTATTTGTTTATTTATCTATGAGAATAATGCTTCACGGTACAACGAGTTATCTTTCTTGGAAATGTGAGTACGATGAGAACATTCTCATCGAAACGTCGAGAGTGGGTAGGTCCTTTTCAGGACCACTCACATTTCCAAGAAAGATAACTCGTTGTACCGTGAAGCATTATTCTCATCATTCTTCCACAAGTGAAACCTTCAAACAATATTTATTTATTTAGTTTTTTTTAACTGTCGATTGTATTTTTACTGAGATTTATCTTACTTTAGTTTGGCCATGAAATAAGAGAAGTTAGGGTTCATTCCTTTTGAAATGATGATGGGTGCGCAATGCACTTTGAGAGACCCTGCTACGGGCATGTCGCACATTCAGACCTGGCTTTAACATGTATGAAAGAGATGTTTTCTTACCCTCTTTTACATTGTAGCAAGCAAATTCATCCTGTAGTTAGGCCATAGAATTGGTTAGTTTGGGTTTATTCAACTTTAAATGATAAAGAATGACCATGCAACGGGCAAAAGACTCAAATTCTTCTTTGACTGGATGAATCAGAAGTTTCTACACCAATGTACTCTAAAAGCTTTAATTTTCGCTTGGGTTTTATTTTTGCTAATTTTGCAATGATCAGTTTGCTAAAATTTAAACTCATAGTAAAGTTAATAGACTTGTGTAAAGTAATCTTTCAAATTGTTAAAGTAAAAACTTGCCAACGTGTGGAAATTTCTGTGAAATTCAGTGAATTTGCTGAAAAGTTATGTTCACAAAAGTATTGGCGTTTATAGTATGATGTGGTTTCTCATTATTGATGTGACATAATATTTCATCCCTTTTACAGGACGACCCTCCAGACATGCCTGACATGGGATTCGCTCTCTCGTCACATGACTCTGCCGACCAATCGCCTCTCGACGCTGCCCTCTCCGTGTCGGCCATGTTGGTGGAGGCTGGCGTCGACCACAACTCGGAAACGGACTTCATAACAAGCGACGGTGTTATCACTGGAGATATAGTATCGGGCTTCAGGGAGAGTACCATTAATTTGCAAGATTTGGAGTAGAATTTCATTTTCTGCCCAATGTTGGAATATAAATAATGAATAACTCAGTGTGCAATAGTAAAAACTATTGCATGGCTAATGGAAGGAGACTGGTGTGGATCACAACTCAGAAAACAGACTTCTTTACATGCGATGGCGTGATTATCGGAGTTAGGGTATCAAGCTTCAAGGGGAGCACTTTAATTTTCAAAGATCAGGAGGATGTTTGATGAACCCTGTCGGAATGAAAAGCAATCAATTTCTGAGGGTTCCCATAACAACAGTCGGAAACAGTGCTTTACATACAATCAAAAACGTGGATTTCATTGGATTTAGTCAGCCCTGACTATTAGTCACTGCAACGAATTTCATGTAATTCCCCTCCAGGAGAAAGATTCCATTTTCTTAGTCTCCCTGTACTATTGTTGACTAGTGCCAATCAGAGCTAGTATACATACAGACTACAGAACGAGGAATTGAATGACTACTAGACTGCTAGAAGCCTGTAACATAAAAGAGATTGCAATCGCTTTCAAATCATTAGTACATGGTTTTCCATAGACTCGATTTGATATCAATCGTACAATCAATTGAAAAGCTTTATATAACTCGGCCCAAGCATCGTATTTTCAGGAGAACACTATTAATTTGCAAGATTTGGAGTAGTATCCTATTTTTCTACCACTTGTCGGTCACAACTCAGAGATGAACTACATAACGTGCAATTGTGTTATTATTGGAGATATCGGTGGAGACCAAAACTAACCTGCAAGGTTTGGAGTATGCGGTTGAAGATTTAAAATGCAAGGTCTACACCTCTAACAGGATGTGCATGAAATAGTGATTATGATAGACACATGCTGATCAACTTCAACGTGCAGTCAATTTTCTAATTGAGAATCTAATTTCTTGCTCAGTGAGCTTTCTGGAACTCAAAGGGGATGTTGCTCGAAAGTTGCAATTTATCACAAATCAACTGCCAATCAGTTGCAAATTGAAATCCACATTTTTGTTCATGCATGAACTGCGCTTTCAAGGATAAGTGCATGAAACAATGATTATGATTGGCACGTGCTGATCAACTGGAACTTGCAGTCAATCGCAATTTTCTAGCAACACTCTATAATTATAAATTGATAATCTATTTTCATGCTTAACCCTATTTTAACTGGGCTATTTCAGACCAAGTTTATACTGGGCCGTGGATCGCGCGATCGCCGCAAAATTTTCCACGCACATAGAGCAGAGTGTAAGCTGCAAAACTGTATAGTTAATTCTTTTGAAAATTCATAAGTTCTATTTTTAAATAATTAAATATGCAAATTTATGCATGAAATCACACTTTCTGCTCTATTTCACTCAATGAAGCTCCTAGAAGACTCATTTTTGTTGTGAATATTCTTTATATCATTCCTCATGACACTACTTGAAAAAAAAATTTGGAATGACAATTAATTTCTTATGTATTGTATTGTTTTATGAATTTCTTATGTATTTCATTGTTTTTTCGACCTTTTGTTTTCTATTATTTTTTCAATGAAATACATTGCCGAACATTTTTTAAGCATGTTTTGCTTAAAATGAATCAATTTCAGCCCATAAAAGTGAAAATATTTTGATCTTTATGAATCCTGACTGTAATCACAATTTACATTGATTTTGTACACAAAATCACGTTTTTGAGCCATTTTCGGTCTGACATGCATGTACAAAAAGTGGCGCGGCAATGTAACTATACACCCGATTTTTGCGAAAATAGTCTTAAAAGTTGCGCAAGACTTGAAAGAAAAAAGTCAGCGAGTCTCGCGGTGAAAAAANTCGCAAATTTAAAAGAGCCTGTTCCATAATGCATGGTATGCACTTTTAACAAGATGTGCATGAAAGGGATTATGATTTGCACGTGCTGATCAACTGGAACTTGCAGTCAATTGCAACTTTCCAGCAACTTTCTATAAACTGTTGAAATTGATAATTTATTTTCTTGCTTGCTGAGATTTCTGTAGCTCGAAGGATATGTTGCTAGAAAGGTGCAATATATCACAAATCAACTGCAAATTAGTTGGGAATTGAAATCACACATTTTTGTTCGCGCATGCTTTTATAAAGACGTGCATGAAACAATGATTATGATAGGCACAAGTTGATCAACTGGAACTTGCAGTCAATTACAATTTTCTAGCAACACTATAAGTGTGTAAATTGATAATCTATTTTCTTGCTTAATGAAATTTCAATTCTAAAAAAAAACACAGCATCTTCTAGGGGCAATTTGCACCATGGATTCCAGGAGTCCTGGATTCAACTTTCGCTTGTAAAATTAGCTTAAGTTAGAAGGAAAACAACAATTTCTGTTTGTTAAATGCTCACAGAATGAAACAAATTTGATATGGAATGCAGAGCTGCCATTTTACATCTCCAAAATTTCCAATTTTATTACCATAAAAAAAAATTATATTTATAAAAAAAATACTATTCCTACCTTCTATGCACTTTCCAAAACTGCACCACAAGCAATTAAAAAAAACCCCTATTTTGTCCCATTAGTGTTCTTTTGTCCTTGAAAAAAAACTACTAAATAGGATAAAATCCTGCTAGTTAGCAGCTATGTTGAATGCTCAATTATTAATAGGGAATAAATATATAGATTATATGCTCTATTTTTCTTAAGGAAAATGTCATAAGGATTTTAAGAATTAGCCAAAAATGTCCTAATTAAATGTTATATAACAGACGCACCATATTTCTTGTGAAAGCTGGCAGAGAAAAAATATACAAATTTCAAGTCAGTTTGCCCTACTATGTGAATTGAGTATTTAACTTTAATCTAGCCTTAATGGGTATGATAGATTCCAGAGAGCTACAGTAAAATTTTGCCTAAGTCCAACCTGTTTGAGACCGAGGAAAATAGCTTCGACAGAAGATAATGATAATACACGGCATTTACAGAGTGGTGTCTCTGTGCATTATTACATGGCTATAGCATGGCTACCATTTGGTGCTCTCTGCATCCAAGGATTAAGAAATATAGATAAAGGGAAGAAGACTTGATAAGGCATTAGATTTTAATAGGTGATTATTTGACTTACATGAGGTCTACTTAGGCAAGGCTGACTGTACTTTCAAAAATGTGTTTGGGAAATTGAATTTCTTGTAACAGAACACAAACTTATCTCTGCATTTTTGCACATACATGTATCGCTAATATATGTATTATTTTGTAGAATGTGTTTTCTTGCCTCCAGATATCATTTTGAAAAATGAAATGAATGAAATACGCAGTATTAATTTGTCTTGAAGAGATTATTTTTTTCATAACTCTTAATTTTTTTAATTTTTTTCCCCTCATTACTGAAGAAAAATCATAATACAGTGAAACCTCTTTATAACAAGGTCCTTGGGAGTTGGAACCATGAAAATTACCTTGTTATATCAGGTTCCTCACTATATCAGGGTACAAAACAACGAACTATACAGAGCTGGGACCATTAAAATCACCTTGTTGTAACAGGTATCTCGCTATATCCGATCTCTTTATAATGAGGTTCCACTGTACAGCAAAAAGGTCGAGAGGTTTGAATTACTGTGAGCAGAAGGGAGAAAGGGAATTGGACAAACTAAACAATTTCATTCAAGCCATCACAATAGCTTTAAGAATGGTCACAAAAGGAAACTAACATTCCTGTTTATTCACTGAACAGGTGTGGTACCTGGTCAACATTTCTCCACAGAATAAAAGGGAAGGACAATAATTTTTGTATGGATCGAGCTACTATATAAGCTGAAATTTTCGCTGTGGTTTATTTTCGCTAATTTTGCGGTTTTGGTTTCGCAAAAATTTCCACTCTATATGATGCACATTCATTTGTGTACAAACACTGTCAAAAACGTGAAAATAACAACACGCCAATGTGTCAAACTGGTCCAAAATCGTGAAAATATCTGTACGCTAAAATATTGGCTTATACAGTAATATGAATGTTCGTTGGAAGTTGCTTACTTTGTCCAAACCCCTTGTCCCTTCTGCTCAAAGTGAATACATTATAAATTTGTATTAAAAGATTGTTTATTTTGTTTATGTGCAACAGTAATATCATAGTATTCTGTACAATGAAATTGTCCTTGAAAATAGCAATATGTTGTTTTTTCTCTTCCTTTAGACTGAAGTATACTTCATATGCTTTACTTTGCGAAAATAGAATATTTTGGTGGGATTAATATAAGGGTGGTTGTGATTGCTGTTACCATGACATTGATGATGGTGTTTGCAGTGGTGTTGAAGATGGCCATGATGGAGATGATGGTGGTGATGATGGAGGTGATGGTGATGATGGAGGTGATGGTGATGATGGTGATTGTGATGATGGTGATGATGATGATGATGATGGTGATGGTGATGATAATGGTGTTGATGATGGAGATGATGGTGATGATGGTGATGATTATGGTGATAATGATGATGATGATGATGATGATGATGATGATGATGATGGAGATGATGGTGATGATGATAAATGCTGACAATGATGATGATGGTTGTGGTGATGATGATAATGCTGATGATGATATGACGATGATTATGATGATGGTGGTTGTGATGGTGATGATAAATGATGATGATAATGCTGATGATGATTATGATTGTGCTGATGATGATTATGATAGGGATGATGGTGATGATAATGGTGTGGTGATGATGATGATGATGAATTGTGATAATATTATGATGTTGATGATGGTAATGATGAAGTGGTAATTCTGATGATGGTGGTTGTGATGGTGATGATGATAAATGATGATGATAATGCTGATGATGATTATGATTGTGCTGATGATTATGATAGGGATGATGGTGATAATAATGGTGTGGTGATGATGATGAATTGTGATAATATTATGATAGTGGTGATTCGTAACGATGTGATTTTGATAGGGGTTATGATAATGATGAGGATGGTGATATTTATGATGGTGATTTTGTGTACATGGAGCTACCATGAAGGCTCGGTTGAGGTAATTTACTTTGTCAGAATTTATCCAAAGTGTTCTCCCAGCGGGCTCAGCAACAATATAAAGCTGGTGTTACCGCGGTTTATGGAATTCATGCATGCCTGTCCCTTTTGCTCACAGTACTTCTTTCCATTCTTTGTAATTCATGTTTCTCTGTCTCCTTTGTTTTTCTCTATTTTACCACACNTGAATGCTCAATTATTAATAGGGAATAAATATATAGATTATATGCTCTATTTTTCTTAAGGAAAATGTCATAAGGATTTTAAGAATTAGCCAAAAATGTCCTAATTAAATGTTATATAACAGACGCACCATATTTCTTGTGAAAGCTGGCAGAGAAAAAATATACAAATTTCAAGTCAGTTTGCCCTACTATGTGAATTGAGTATTTAACTTTAATCTAGCCTTAATGGGTATGATAGATTCCAGAGAGCTACAGTAAAATTTTGCCTAAGTCCAACCTGTTTGAGACCGAGGAAAATAGCTTCGACAGAAGATAATGATAATACACGGCATTTACAGAGTGGTGTCTCTGTGCATTATTACATGGCTATAGCATGGCTACCATTTGGTGCTCTCTGCATCCAAGGATTAAGAAATATAGATAAAGGGAAGAAGACTTGATAAGGCATTAGATTTTAATAGGTGATTATTTGACTTACATGAGGTCTACTTAGGCAAGGCTGACTGTACTTTCAAAAATGTGTTTGGGAAATTGAATTTCTTGTAACAGAACACAAACTTATCTCTGCATTTTTGCACATACATGTATCGCTAATATATGTATTATTTTGTAGAATGTGTTTTCTTGCCTCCAGATATCATTTTGAAAAATGAAATGAATGAAATACGCAGTATTAATTTGTCTTGAAGAGATTATTTTTTTCATAACTCTTAATTTTTTTAATTTTTTTCCCCTCATTACTGAAGAAAAATCATAATACAGTGAAACCTCTTTATAACAAGGTCCTTGGGAGTTGGAACCATGAAAATTACCTTGTTATATCAGGTTCCTCACTATATCAGGGTACAAAACAACGAACTATACAGAGCTGGGACCATTAAAATCACCTTGTTGTAACAGGTATCTCGCTATATCCGATCTCTTTATAACGAGGTTCCACTGTACAGCAAAAAGGTCGAGAGGTTTGAATTACTGTGAGCAGAAGGGAGAAAGGGAATTGGACAAACTAAACAATTTCATTCAAGCCATCACAATAGCTTTAAGAATGGTCACAAAAGGAAACTAACATTCCTGTTTATTCACTGAACAGGTGTGGTACCTGGTCAACATTTCTCCACAGAATAAAAGGGAAGGACAATAATTTTTGTATGGATCGAGCTACTATATAAGCTGAAATTTTCGCTGTGGTTTATTTTCGCTAATTTTGCGGTTTTGGTTTCGCAAAAATTTCCACTCTATATGATGCACATTCATTTGTGTACAAACACTGTCAAAAACGTGAAAATAACAACACGCCAATGTGTCAAACTGGTCCAAAATCGCGAAAATATCTGTACGCTAAAATATTGGCTTATACAGTAATATGAATGTTCGTTGGAAGTTGCTTACTTTGTCCAAACCCCTTGTCCCTTCTGCTCAAAGTGAATACATTATAAATTTGTATTAAAAGATTGTTTATTTTGTTTATGTGCAACAGTAATATCATAGTATTCTGTACAATGAAATTGTCCTTGAAAATAGCAATATGTTGTTTTTTCTCTTCCTTTAGACTGAAGTATACTTCATATGCTTTACTTTGCGAAAATAGAATATTTTGGTGGGATTAATATAAGGGTGGTTGTGATTGCTGTTACCATGACATTGATGATGGTGTTTGCAGTGGTGTTGAAGATGGCCATGATGGAGATGATGGTGGTGATGATGGAGGTGATGGTGATGATGGTGATGATGATGATGGTGATGATGGTGGTGATGATGATGATGATGATGATGATGGTGGTGATGGTGATGATAATGGTGATGATGATGGAGATGATGGTGATGATGGTGATGATGGTGGTGATGATGATCATTATGATAATGTAGACGATGATATGATGATGATGATGATGATGATGATTATGATGTGTTGATGATATGATTATGCTGACGATGATGATGATGGTTGTGGTGATGGTGATGATGATAATGCTGATGATGATATGATGATTATGATGATGATGGTTGTGATGGTGATGATGATAAATGATGATGATGATAATGCTGATAATAATGGTGTGGTGATGATGATGAATTGTGATATTATGATGGTGATGATGGTAATGATGATGTTGTAATTTTGATGGGGGTCATGATGGTGATGAGGATAGTGGTGATAATTATGATGGTGATTTTGTGTAAATGAAGCTACCGTGAAGGCTTGGTTTAGGTTGTTTACTTTGTCAGAAGTTATCCAAAGAAACAATATAGAGCTGTTATTATCCCAGTTTATCGAATTCAGGCATGGCTGTTCCTTATGCTCACAGTGCTTCTTTCCACTCTCTCTAATTCATGTTTCTCTGTCTCCTTTGTCTTTCACTATTTTACCACACTTGATCCCCCACCCTCTATCTCCCTCTTCATTTTTCACAAGCACATTGTCTTCTTCATGTTCCCAGCGCCACTCCCCCTCTTCCCTCCTATTTTCTCACTCGCAACTCCTCTCCCTTCTTCCCTTTCTTTTCTTTTTTCCTACTCTGAGCAGAATGGACGAAAAATGTGTGCAAGCCCTTGGCAGTGTGTAAAGAAAATTGTAATACAGAGCCCATGCACTTTCACCCTTACACACATTTTTAGGCATTCTGCAACACTGTGATCAGAAGGATCAAAGGATTGGGACAAAGTATTCAAGCATTCAGCTTTATGGTAACAAAAGAAAGTATCAGGTGTGACTTTTGTTCAACATTTTCCACAGAATAAGAAGAATAATGGAATTTTTATTTGTGTTCATCTATGTCTTGTTAATGATTGAAAAAAGATTGTTTACTTTGTCCCAGGCCTTTGTCCCTTCCGCTCACAGGGCAAAGGAATTGTCTAAATAAGCAAGTTCATTCAAGCCTCCATAATTGCTAAATGAATACAAGAGAAAGAATCTCCCTGGTTTATTCATGAATGAGATGCGATGCATGGAAAACATATATCCGCAGAGTGCGGGGGAAGCACATTTCTTTTGTGTCCAGCTAGCTATTTTGAATGCTTGAATTGGAAGTTTTTACTTTGTCCCTTCTGATCACAGATGTCTGCCAGATATTGCAACAAACAAGATAGAAGTTAATATAGAAATATACAATGACTCTCGAGGTTCTGGTTAAAACTATTCGCACGAATGAGCATATCAGATAGTACCATACTCCCAAGGGCCAACGGCCCGAGGGAGAATGATACTATCTGATGCTCACGAGTGCGAATAGTTTTAG
>BQKZ01010084.1:8123-24717 GCA_036244855.1 Temnopleurus reevesii | reverse complement strand
GGGGGGGGGGGGGGGGTTGCAGCCCCGCGGCGCCTGACAACATGATGGCAACTCCTATTTTTGTGTCCATGGTATATTCTGATACCCTCCCTACTCACGCTAATTGGGCGAACTGCATCATAAAAACAAATCAGGACACTAAAGATTCAACAGAAAAGTCTGCTTTATCAGACTAGAAACCACCGACTGTTCACCAGCTAAATACATATGTTGGGGGGGGGGGGCAGTTTACCTGTTAGCCAGGCGACTTTGTTTCCATGATTGTTGTACCAAGCCTCTCCGGCGTACCCGACCACATGAGCCCCGAGGCTGTGTCCAATGATGTGGAAAGAATCAGCACTCACTCCATACCGATCCTAGAAATGATATCAGAATGAAATTATGTAAAATGGGATCCTACTAATAGGCTGCAAGGTGCCGAAAGTGCCTGAAAATGCTGAAAATTCGCTGTTCGGCACTTTTTGGCACTTTTCGGCACTTTTCGGCTTTTGACATGACTGTGTAAATAGTATGCTACTGAACACAACACAATTCCCCATTGATAATTCTGTTAATCATTCAATCAACTGTTACATGATCTTACAATTTAGCAGTCACCTGACTAACCAATTTATGCAGTAAGAAATCAGCAATCTAAAACAAGCCAATGCAATCTGTCAACCAATTACTTCTTTAAAACGCAAATGTTCAATTCACATCTAAAAAGTCACCCTTATAAATGGACATTTCCTCCTTCGATTTTTTTTCATTACTCTAATATTTTTGACGTTGATTTAAATTCATGTTTTAGAGAAATACCATCAGGCAACCAACCAATCGATCAATCAAATTTGACGACCTGCATTTTCTTTATGAGCAAAGTGATCTAAGCGTCATCAATCAGCGTATATCCACCAATTGATCAGAAATTCAATTAGTCAACCAACCAACAAACCAATCAAATCAATCAATCTAAATGCACCTGTAGTTTTTTTATGAGCAGAAGGATCTCACCATCATTAAACAACATCTAATTAATCAGAAATTTGATTATCAAATAGTAAACCNAATTAATCAGAAATTTGATTATCAAATAGTAAACCAATTGATTACCTGTAGTTTCTCAATTAGCAAAGCGATCTCAGCGCCGACAATGCGGGTGTTAATGCCGCAGTAATGCCGTAGATATCGACGGCCCCTCGTTGCCAATCCACCCTAATGACATTGAAATCATTCTCGTCCAAGAAGGCGTTTACCATGTCAGCCAATCAATCAATCAATCAATCATTCATTCATTCAATCAATCAATAAACCAATCAATCAATCAATCATATAATCAATCAATCAATATATTAATCAGCTTTAGTTTCTTAAAACCACAGCGAACGTAGCCCCCACAACAATGGCATCATTAATTAGCAATGCATACCAACCAAATTCCACATGTCAACAAACTCATTAATCAGTCAGTATAGTAAGTCAATCAATTGATTAATCAAATAATCCATCAATCAGTTATTCAATAAAATTGATCACCTGTAGTTTTCCCATGAGCAGAGCGATCTCAGCCCCAACAATGCGAGTGTTCGCCGCAGCAATGCCGTAGATATCGACGGACCCTCGTTGCCAATCCACCCTAATGACATTGAAATCATTCTCGTCCAAGAAGGCGTTTACCATGTCAGCCAATCAATCAATCATTCATTCATTCAATCAATCAATCAAGCAACCAATTAATAAATCAATCAATCAATCAATCATATAATCAATCAATCAATATATTAATCATTTTTACTATCTTAAAAACACAGCGAAAGTAGCCGCCACAACAATGGCATCATTAATTAGCAATGCATACCAAACAAATTCCATATGTCAACAAACTCATCAATCAGTCAGTAAGTCAATCAATTGATTAATCAAATAATCAATCAATCAGTTATTCAATAAAATTGATCACCTGTAGTTTTCCCATGAGCAGAGCGATCTCAGCGCCCACAATGCGAGTGTTTGCCGCAGCAATGCCGTATATATCGACGGACCCTCGTTGCCAATCAACCCGAATGACTTTGTAATCACCAGCGTCCAGGAAGGCGTTGACCATGTCATCCATCCAGTACACATTCGATCCCTGGATGAACCCATGCGTGATGATCTGAAAGAGAACAGAGGGGGTAACATAAAAGAGATTGCGATCAATCACACATTTAAGTACAACATTTCCCAAAGACTTACGATTAATATTGATCTTACGATCGATATTAAAGCTTTGTGTTACAGTGCCCTGCTGTTATTCTTGTTTTCATTTGTTTATTATAGGTTTTCGCAGCCAATTCTCTACTGTTCTCAAACAATTGAATGATTCGATTATTTCTTTTCGCCAAAATCACTTAGGGGTTTTATGCATGTTGGGAATAAAAATTGTTTTGAAAATTGAGTTTGAAATCTGTCTTTTCAGTTATCGTTTTATGTATCTATCGTTCATTCAGTTTGTAATTTATCTTATGGGGTTGTAGTGATAATTCATTTCATAGTTCGATTTATTTACACATTTTTGTCGTTTATGGTAAATTTAGGAAACATGTGCGGTGTCTCAGGCTTTTCAAATCCGTCTAAATGATATGTAACGCATGGCGTTCTGATGGCACCAAGTCGGCAAACGACTTGTTTGTTCAGAAAATATGGCACGGCGCCCGTACGGAAACCGTAGGGTGCTATCACAGAATTGTCACTGCCTGACGAGGAGATAAAATCTAGTGGAAAAATTGGGAGCAGATACAACCCCTCTCCTAGACCGCCATCACCAATATGAATCGTGAAAATGGCCTGATGTCCGTAGGGAATCGTAGCTAAGAGTGTCGATCGGACTCCGTACGAAATTGGCCTAAATGTCTTCTAACGACATTGGAATCATACCTTTGTCTGTCTCGACGCCTGAAAATCCGTCTGCGGGAACTCCTCTGGAGTATAGGTGCTCAGGTACTGGGGACTATCAGTGTTGGCGACATTGCGGGTGTTGAGGAGGAATGTCGTGCCGATCTCCTCCCGACTCTCCGGCAGCCAGGACACCGGACGATCCGGGATGTTATAGAATGGGTAACCGTTGTCAAAGCACCCGATCTCCTCGTAACACACCTCACGGAAGGTGACGACCGCTAGGCTACCTGCTCAGTAACACATGAACGACAGATTTGTGGGCGTTTAATGACCCAGTCACATATATCGAAACCCGGAAGCATTACGATTCAACACGACTCTTCGTTCATGTCACATGTTAGCTGCCTGCGAACACAGAGAGTCGTGTTGAATCGTATTGCTTCTGGGGCCCTTATATGGCCCGGGCTTAATGGTTAGCCAGTGACTTTTAGATTGGCTTTGTCTAATAACTTTGAAGGCTAGGTCTAGGCTACGTAAATCTTGTTTTGATTAAAATCAGAAGAATCCGACGAACTAATAGAAAAAATGAATCAAATCGGACACAATCAGAAAGTCATGTCTCATCAGTAATTTTTCATGCAAATTGGCAATTTTTGGTCACGTGTCGTATGTAACAAAAAATCCTTTATTATTTAGTTGGTTCCTGTTTGGCGTGCCATGCACTGAATAAGAATGTCATTTTTCATGTAACCTAAAAACTTTTGAGCACAAGTCGTTTGTCGTGCACTTGTTGTTATTGTTGTTTTTATGGCGTTTCAGTCAAATTTGACTTTTTACGCCGAGTATTGTATGTCATATGCACTTCTCTGCAGGTATTTTATGATCTCTTTTTGTTTGAAAGGCCCACTATTATTTTTCGTTGATAAATACATGGATACAGATTGATTTATCATGTTTATTGGTTCAAGTGACCAAAATTTGCCAATGTGTATGAAAAAACCCACAGCTGAGTGATATATTCATTGAAATATTTATAGATTTCTTATTCATGGTCCGATTCGCTTCAAACTTTTTTTGACAGTTTGATATATTCGTCCGATTTTTGTCATTTAACCAACGCAAGATTTGTATTTATTTATTTAGTAATCAGACCTATTCTTTAAAAGAGACCTCAAAATGGAGACGTGGGAGTGATTAAATTTTACCACTTTATAATCTTCCACAAAATAAGTCACGGGTTTTTAATCTTTTTTTTAGTATTCATGTCTACTAAAATGTCTAAAAAGGACAAAATGTGGCAATGTGCTTGGTTAAACATTAAAGTACACAACTCATAAAAAGTTTAGGATCATCTTTTTATACATTTTTTTCTTTCAAGGTTCTATGATTAAGTCTGAAAATAGCCGAATGCAACTATTTTTTTAATGTCATCAAATAAACTGTAATAAATTATAAGCCCCGGTCACATAGGACCCCGGAAGCAACACGATTCACCCCGACTCGTTGTTCGTAGGCAGTTAACTGTGAATTAACAAAGAGTCGGAGTGAATCGTGTTGCTTTCAGGGTCCTATGTGACCGGGGCTATACAATTGAGGAAAATCAGATATTGAATGATGTCTCTCGCTCCAGTAGGCCTATACATCCTGAGAAGTGCAACCATTTTAAAATTGTGCAATTAAAATGATCCCTAAACATTATTCAAGTAATATATAGGCCTATTAATGTTCTTGATTTATTTTTTTTTTAAATTATTTGGACATTGAATTTTTGCTATGTCATTCTTTAGGAGTCATGCTCTTTATGTCATGCTTTAGGAGTGCATCTATTCTGGGCAGATAGCTGCTATCTCAATACAATAAAACAAATATATTCCACAGGTGCACAAGTTAATCTTATCGTATTGTTGACGAAAATAAATATTTGACACTGACAATGGAATTATTTCGGAAGTGCACAAACTCAAAGGTTGATTAGGTAGATATTTTAGTTTAACATAACTTAGTAGTGGGTTTGATTACGAATGATTTTACGAACGTTCGATAGTTCGTACTCCAGTATGGCGATGTTACATGCATAGCCGAAGAGAATTGGCCACTTTTTTTAGTCAAAGCGTGACATCCCCATTTAACGCTGGGTTTTTGTTGAATATGATAGCTTATGGTCTACTAGACCAAGATCTGGAGTATGCCATCTGGTCACCCTTGGGGAAAAACCTTTATTGACCACTTTAGGCAGGCCCATATTACTATGGTGGCCGTTACGGTACACCATATGTCAAACTCATTTCAAAATTACGTGTCGTATTTTGCTGTATAAATGGTTTGGTTTCATCCGTTTTGTCATTATTTATGAATAAGAAAAATCGCAAAAAAAACGTTGAACTAGAAATAAAGCAATTATAATATCCCATTTGGGCCACCATATTCTTCGCAGATAATCAAGAAAAACGAAAATTTGGTGTTTTCATAAATTTCAATGCATACATCTTGACTTTTGAGGAAAATGAACACATTCGAGCTGTTGATCTGTAGATGGAGGGTCATGTTTGGTCAATTCAAGGCCATGTCATGTTTTCTTTAAGTTAAATTATCCATGAAAATGAGGCCAAAATTGATGAAAACGCAATTTTTTCGTTTTTATTCATCAATTGCGAACATTATGGTGGCCTAAATGGGGATATATATATATAATCCGGTTCAAGATTTTTATTTTTTTTTTTTTATTCATAAATGATGACAAAATGGATAAAACCAAACTATACAGTATACACAGCAAAAAAGGGCAGGGAATAGTGAAACGAGTTTGATTATGGAGTACCAGAAGGGCCACCATAGTAATATGGGCCTTCCTAAAATTGTCAATAATTTTTTTTCACCAAGGGTGCCAAGGTGACGGCCACCGGATTTGGAATAATTACCCCCTGATCTATAATTTTCATGAGAAAGAGTGTGTTGTCATATTATGTTACGCTTCCCGTTTTGTTTTCTTTGACTTGCAAAGTTGAGTCTCAATGCAATTACATGCTTATTTTCAACAGTTACGAGTTGTTTCAAGTTCAGCATGAACTGAAAATCGTTCGAACCCCTCAAAATATTTGTCGGATCTGGGTTTTCTTACATCAGTTATGTTTTTTTTTTCAAAGTCAACGTTTTGAGCACAAGTCACATAGAAGCCCTAAAGCAATACATTTGAAGATGACTCCTTGTTCAGATCACAGTAATAACGGCCTCCGATTTTGAATCGTATGCAGTCGGGGCCTCTATATGACTGGGGCACTAACCCATTCCCTTTCAATGTACATTATGTATTATCAGAGTGTCAGTGTTTCGCATGTGATCCATTATTCGAGTATCTGATATAATTATGCTTTCTTGCATAATTTGGACTTTATCATTAATACCTGGCATAATGGAGTGATAATAGAGAAAAAAATATCGGTATAATTTTCCCGAATTTAATACACACTAAGAAATTAGGGTACATGCAGTTAGGGTCCAAAATCACGCAAAGTCACTAATTTGAATCCGGCATCCCGTCGGCATCCTCATTATACCCTATGAGGTTCAAAATTAATCCCATGTGATGAAAGCTGGTTCGAAGGGTACAACGTTGTACCCTCCCGATTTGAAACTAGTGCAGAATGCAGACCCCACTCTCTATACGTGATCGGAAATGAATGCTGATTTTGTTCTTATTTTACCTTTAGGAACTCTATTTCATACGTAATAGATTTAATTTATTACTATTTCACTATTTCACGAACAAAGAGTGTCGGTATCGAGGGTCGATATCGAGGGTCGATATTGACTGAGGCGCCGTGGCGTGCGCCTGAAATCCATCTGTTCGGGATAGTCATATAGACTTGGGTTCGTTCCTGCCTGTGGGTTCGATACCAGGTCGCATACCGTCTTTCGGGTGGAGACGTTAAGATGGCGACCCTCTTTCTCTCTTCTTCTTCTGGCATAAATATTCAGAATTGATTGATACACGCCTCTAAACTACATCATTTGCTTTCCTTTTTTGCAAAACGCCAAAGATCTCATTTTTTACCCTAATGGTACAATTTTGCATCCCTGGGGTACAAATGTGTTCCAATAGGGTACAAACTTGTACCCTTGGTTGGGGTACAAAATTGCACCTCACATTTAGGGTTCAAACTTGTACCCCATAGGGTTCACCCGGTGTTACATGGGATTGTACCCCTAGGGGTGCAAAGTTGTACCCTAATTTCTTAGTGTGTATAATTTGCAAAATGGTAAAAATACAAAGGTGGTGATAAAAACCTCTGTCCCCTACGAAGACTCCTTTTCCGTCTCACATTGGTTGAGAGGGTGAACAAACTAAAATCGAGGATCCTTTTTTGCTTGCTTGCTTGTCAGCTCATCGGATGAATGAAATGTACAATATTTTTGGGTGGTAAAGCAACTCCGAAAATCATTTCATGTTCATTATTTGAACAAAAAATGACCAATTAATTTTCACATATACAAACATTTTCACCTTGGAATCAAAGGCCTTAGAAAATGCGGTTTTCACTGTACTCATTTTAAACTTGCATAATATACATAGCGAGACCATAAAACAATTTGGAAATTAACGTAATATATGAATAATAATGATAATAATAGATGCAATTTATATATCGCACGTATCCACTCTGCTGAGTGCTCAAGGCGCTTTACATTATTATTATCCTGGCTTTAGCCCGGAATAAGAATAAATATTCCTGCCAGGTACCCATTCACCTCACATGGGTTGAGTGCAGCACAATGTGGATGAATTTATTGCTGAAGGAAATTGACGCCATGGGTAGGATTCGAACCTTCGACCCTCTAGTTAAAAGGCGAGAGTCACGAGAGCCACGCCACGCAAATGTAATATTGAACGGTTTATCTATATTCCTTTTTTTTTGTTACTCCCATAACTTACTTTTGACATGAAATTATTTCAAGTCACACATTAACATTAAAAAAAGGTGTAACCTGCACATTTATGGTGCTTACGCGGCATTGGTGTAGCGGTTCTGATTCTCGCCTTTCAACGATAGAGTTGTCGGTTCGAAACCCATCTACGGAATGAGTTTCCTTCTTCAAGAAATTCATCCACCTTGTGCTGCACTAAACCCTTGTGAGGTGAATGGGGACCTGGCAGGAACATGTTTACCTTAAAATGTCAAGCGCGCTGGTGTACGCCGGGCTAAAGCCATAGTAATTATAATGCAATGATCTTGAGCACTCAGCGTGTGATGTATAAACTGCCTCTATTATTGTTCTTTATTGTTATTATTATCAAGGTGACATTAGACAACCAAAGAATTTTGGAGCCCAAAGAAGTAATCCACTTACCTTGGACCAGCCATAGGGCTAAGATGAAGAAACTCAAGTGCGCTGTTTTCTCCATGGTGCAAAGCAGATGTGTTTCCCTCTCCAACGCGATGAGAGAAATTAACCCAGTCAAAAGTTTATCATATTTATATACAAGTTTGTTTATTAAAAGAAAATATGGTTTTGTAACCGACGATGAACTTTGCTCACTCGTTTGGGAACAGGTGTTTGAAAGTTTGGTTTCATAAGCAAGGGAGTGTTTCACCAAGTAGTTCTAGGAGTTAAGGAATAAGAAATGCATATTGGCCTTTCAGAGAGTTGACTTTAATTTCAGAATATTCTGGTATAAAGCTACCTTAGCGTTGCAGCTTTCTCGACCATTCCGTGTTTGGAAATATTTTAAGGTAGTTTATTTGTTTCCATGATGTGTGTGCGAGTGTGTGAATTTATGCAGAGTCATTTGTGTGGGCATTCTATCTGTGTGGGGATGAATGTATGTGTGTGTATGTGTGTGGGTGTGTGTTGGTGGTGGTGGGTGGGTGGGTGTCTGTGCGCGCGCATGGGTGTGGTTGTGGGTGTATGTGTGTGTGCATGGGGTGGTTGTGGGTGTGTTGTTGGTGCATGTAATGTTTATTTAAAAGGAACTATACGTGGAGAGCTACAGGGTACACTGAGGAGTGACGCATTTATTTCAAAGATGGTCATAGCCTTTCATACAAATTGGATCCAATGTATACATTTTTATAATGTTGTCACTCTTTGGTCACAACTTTTTAATGTATTTGCGTTGACAGTGTAATACCCTTATCGTGTCGAATTNCATCATTATCATCATCATCATCATCATCATCATCATCATCATCATCATTATCATCATCATCATCATCATCATCATCATCATCATCATCGTCGTCGTCGTCGTCGTCGTCTTCTTCTTTTTTTTTCTTCTTCATCATCATCTTCTTCTTTTCTCCTTCTTCATCTTCTGCTTCTACTTCTTTAACAACAACAACATCATCACAGTCCTTCTCCTCCTTTTTCTTATTTTTCATCTTTTCCACCATCCAATCCCCTCCTCTTCTTTTGTGAATATTCTCATTGATCATTATCTTCCATATCTCTGTGATCAACGTTATCATCACACTTAAGCAACGCAGAACTTAATTAAATGGAGGGACAGTGGTTAATGACTTTTTATACACGGCCATATGCATGCACGCATTTTCTTCACCAAAAGTGTGTGCGTAAGGGGAGGGGGGGGGGGGGGGGGGGCAGCAGCCCCGCGGCGCCTGACAACATGATGGTAACTCCTATGTTTGTGTCCATGGTATATCTGATACCCTCCCTACTCACGCTTATTGGGCAAACTGCATCATAAAAACAAATCAGGCAATGAATCAGGACACTAAAGATTCAACAGAAAAGTCTGCTTTATCAGACTAGAAACCACCGACTGTTCCCTGGCTAAATACGTATTTTTTTTTTTTTTTTTTTTTTTTTTTGGGGGGGGGGGGGGGGGGGGGAGTGGGAGGAGGTGTGAAACACTAATAGTTAACAATACACAAAATGTCTTGATATAAATTATTTACTGACAGATACGCAAGCCAATGAAGAAAAATGAGATTAACAAAATTTGAGCATTCGAAAAGTTATGAATTTTCAAAATATGATATCATAATGATCCCTGATGTTGTTTGGGACCTGTAAGTTCGGTGATTTTTTTTATGAAATCACTACTATCATCTTTACTAAAACCCTATATGTGTGCTTAATTTCAAGTTTCTCCTTTTTTTCACAAAAGGTTAACAAAATGTTGGATTTTGGCTTGAGAATAGCATATATGAATCAATTCTGCATGTATCTTGAAAATAATGTTAAATCCTTATTCTAAATGTTGCATTTGATCTACTTTTGAAAATGTTACATTGAAAGTGAATGTGGAGTTGTCCTCAAGTACGTTAAAGATTACGGTAGACCAAACTTGTCAACTATAAAATGATCCCCATGAGAAGACATCATTGGAAATTTGAAAATTCATTAATTTTCACACTTTGTTCAACCAAATTTTACTCATTCACCAAATATATATTCCATGGGTTGGTTACTCTTTAAATTTGTCAAAAGGGGATATTTTGGCTATGATAAATTTTTTATTTTGAAGTTTCCTCTTTCGTTGACGATTTATCTGTCAAAGTAAATCCATTCATTTATCAATCGACTCCCTCCTCCAGAAAAATAAGGCTAAACTTGAACAATTTCGTAAAGTTCTCACTCGTTCTTTATAAAGCCCAAACGCTTTATAAAAGAAATCTTAATATTTCTCTTTTACTACCGACTTTTACAAAACAAGTAACGATTGTAAAATTGACAATGATAGAAATGAACACGAACTTTATGAGAAGCGATAACGGTCAATTGATAGAGTGTAATACAATTAATCATGTTTATTTTCTAATTTAATGCATTATAGAGCACCTGTTTCACCTATTAATTAAACATTTAGATCTAAATTTCGTGTCAAGCACTCATTAACCTTTTACCCGAAAAAGTGTGTTCATTGTGGACCTTTCACGTCATTTATTTTCCCATTTTCGTGACAATTAACTGATAATGGGTTAATCAAATTCAATTTAAATAATATAATGAGGCAATTAACAACGCACAAAATCAATTAGGCTGATTATTTGATTGTTTGATAAATCAAGTATTTATTTTTGCAATTAGTACCTGCAATGTCAACAAAACATTGTTTTCACCTCACTTGCGATCGACCGAAATGCTACATATCCAGATATCAGAAGGCATACGATTATTCTCAATTTTGTGATTAATGACTGTCCTATTTTTAACGGGTCATACACAAACGACGGTTTAATTTACGAGCTTATGATTTTTTTAAGTCTCATTTCGTTATCTATATCACTTGAACCTTACAGACTTCAGTTTCGTCAAAGTAAAGTTGCTTTCTCTCCAAGCACGCTCAAGTTAAACTAAATTGTTTTATAAAAGTTATCACTACGCAATCAAAGAGCATGACAAACTGGACAAAGCAAGCAACTGTCCAGTCGAGCTTTTACAATCTAGCAGACAAAATAAAGGCAATGTTCAGCAAACATTTTGCGAGTCTACCATTGAGCTTACGGACAAAAATGCAATCAAAAGCTGTTTAAATGAATATTAATTCAAGTACAACTGGCCGAAGATTCGCGTATTCTCATTACATTTGCTCAGTAAGGTCCTTTTAATTCAATTTATCTATATCGTAATACTGCATTTGGATATAAATGAAGCGTTTCCGCACAGTTCCGGGCCCCGTAACATAAAGCTTTCCAGTCGATCGTACGACTAATATCAATCGCAAGTCTATGACAAATCATATGCAAACTTTTGCGATTGAATGCAAACTTGTTTTTATGTTACAAGCCCCTGGATATAATTATTGATAAAGATGAAATGTCGATCACACTGATAGATACAGCATTCTGAAAAACTATTCTAAGGAGGCGATAAAGGGATCATTAGGGTTAGCCGTCCTTTAACCCATTGACTGCAAAGTTATGTAATTCCCATTGGCTGCTTGTAGTTATTAGTGGGTTCCAGTAGTCAAATGGTTAAGTACATTCAGATGCGACAAGGAAAGCCGCCTGATCTCTGTCAGCTTCGATACCATCTCGCCCAGACCCAGCACCGTCACACAAGAGGTACCTGTGTCATGAGGCAGAAAGAGAAGGAGAATAAGGAGAAGTAAGGGAGTTAGGAAGGCAAAGTAATATGTAGAGGAAGAAAAAAGAGAGGAGGAGGAGGAGCAGAGGAGAACGGGGAAGTGGAGGGGAAAGTTGAAGAAGAGGAAGAAGTGGTAGAGGAGGCGAAAAGGAGGAGGAAGATGAAGAAGTGGAAGAATATGTGGTGGTGAAGGAGGAGGCGGCGATGAGGAGGAGGTGGAGGAAGTGAAGGAAGTGGTGGAGGAGGAGGAAAGGAGGAGAAGAAGGACGAGGAAGTGGAAGAGAAGGGGAGGTGGAAGAGGAGAAAATGGAAGAAGAGGAGGAAGTGGTGGAGGAGGAAGTGGAAGATGACGAGGGGTGGTGGGGAAGGCGAGGTGGAGGAAGAGGAGGAGGAGGAGGGGAAAGAAGTAAGAGAATATGAGGAGGTGGAGGATGAGGAGGCGAGAAGGACGTGGAAGAAGAGGATGAAGTGATAGAGGAAGAAGTTGAAGAGCGGAGAGGCGGAGGAAGTGGAAGAAGAAGAGGAAGAGGATGAGAAGGAGAAGAAGGAAGAGGAAAACGTGGAAGAGGAGGTGGAGGAGGGACAGGGGGAGGAGGGGAAGAAGAGGAGGAGGAGGAGGAGGGAGAGGAGGAGGAAGAGGAGGAGAAAGAGGAGGGCGGAGATAGAGGAGAGGGAGGACGTAGAGGGGAGACGGAAAATGTGGGGAAGGACATGGAGGGAAAGAAGGATTAAGAGGAGAAGAAGGATGGAGATAGTCATTAAAAAAATATACTCTGTTGTATACGTAAATCGCAATATGATTATTGACTCTTCATTAGTATGTTTAATCAATGTCGAAAATTATAATGTGAAGATTTGCTCAAATTATACATGGGCATATGTAATCGACTGTTATGTAATTATATTACAATTTTAATATCATTATCCCATTACATTTTTGCTATACAAAATACCCACGGACACATTCACATAACACCTGTTGAATTCCGCGCAATATCAATAAATTTCATGCTGAAGTACATTAACCATATGGCTGGGATTCGAACCCACGACCCATCTGATTAGAAGGTTTAACCACTAGGCCATGTCATCATCCTAATAAAGTGACCATGAGCGTACAAATTTGAAGAGAGCATCTCACCTAAAATCATCCTCGGCATACTCCATCTCAATGTAGTCGATATAGATCCTCGGGGTGATGAAGAGGTCCCATTCCCAAGGTCGGTACCAGTCCCGGTCGTAGCTCCACTCGAAGTAAAGCCCAGTTAGGTCACCGATGTAATTCTCAGCCAGGATCGGAAACTTGTAGTTCTCGTCATGCTTGAACATCATGGATTCACTAGAAAGATCGTAAAGACACAAATGAATGTACATATCAATGTTGACAAGATGGGGAGAAGAGAATTGAGGAGCAGATCTCATTCACAAGGTTAGTGCCCGTCTCCATCATAGCTTCACTCGAAGTACAGACCGGTCAGGTCTCCAATGTAGTCCTCAGCCAGAATAGGGAACTTGTAGTTCTCGTCTTGCCTGAACATCATGGATTCACTGGGGATATCGCAAAGACACAAAACTATTTTCAAGTGAATTTTTACAGGATGGGAACATAATGATTGGAAAAGAACTGGTCCCATTAACGCGGACGGTACCAGTCCCGATCATAGCTCCACTCGAAGTACAGACCGGTCAGGTCTCCGATGTAGTGCTCAGCAAGAATGGGGAACTTGTAGTTTTCGTCTTGCCTGAACATCATGGATTCACTAGAAAGATCATAAAGATTTAAAGGAATATACAAGCCTATCTTGACAGGATGGGGACAAGATCATTTGTAAGGACATCAATGTTGGGGAAGGAGCAAATCCCAATTCCAGGGACACCATCAGTTCAGGTCGTACCTCCACTCGAAGTACAGACCGGTCAGGTCTCCGATGTAGTCATCAGCAAGAATTGGAAACTTGTAGTTCTCGTCGTGCCTGAAGATATGGATTCACTAGTAGAAAGATGCTCATTATAATTATATAGGGGAATGAAACACTAAGTTATATCACGTTTTTGCAAAATATTAGATATTCGTGAATAGAAGCTCATTAACTTTAAAAAATGAATAATGAATCATTAAGTATAGCCATAACGTCATATATCAATGAGCAGAAATTTTCTTGTCACGTGTGTGACATCATCGTCACAGACAGAGCATATAATAACCCTATTGTACTTACGCATTGAGTTGCAGCCTAGATGTCTGACCTAGAGTTCCGAACAAGTAGACAAAGAGTTCTCCCTTTACGTCATCATATAAGCGCTTGTCAACTAAGTGCATCTTCAACCAGTAAGACTCGCCTGTAATGTAAAGGTTTTAAATTATGGAGGTTTCGATTTAATTCGACGCAGTCACAGTCACAGCCAACCGGAAGTAGACGTCACGGCGCAACTGAGCATTAGTACGTCACATTACCCAATCGGGGACGAGCATATCTCGATTGTCCAGTTTGCCCATTGATCTGTGACGAACCCATAGACGAGCGTATGATTCCTGCGTAGATGCCATTGCGACCTATTTTGGAACTAGTCCACTGAATTCGAAACTGATTAAGTGTTATCATTGGTTGACCTTTACGTCCGGTCGTCTGTGACTGTGACGAATGAAATAGAAAACTCCGTGCTATTCTATGAGGCCACAAGGACATTGCTATGACTGAAATTTGCCTAAGCAATTGCTTTGTTGTTGTTGAGGTTTAGGGGCGTTTATCAATCCTACTGGATTATCTACTGGATTATTGTCGCATAATAAGCATCTCCCTTTATGTTGTCTGCAGAGATTGCATGGGGCCCGAGCGGCGGATAATGGCTTGAGCAACCGGTCGTATCATATGCGGCGTGTGAGTTTGCATTCATTTTGTACGTGAAGCATGTTGTGTTGGGGAGAGCGACATCATCGTCATTTTTTAGTTTGCGATAATTAAACCATTTCTTGGTCGATTTCATTAAAACAAACTTTGAACATGCTCTGATTTGGTATTAAAAAAAAACTGCATCATGGTAATAATTTTATTGCAGCTCGCAAACTAGTTAAATATCTGAAGCGCCATCTCTCCTAAAACTAATTTATTGGTTTAAGTTGTGTAGAGGTTTGTATGGGTGAATGTGTGTTGGTCTGCGTTTGTGCGGGTGTGCGCACACTTAAGAGTACGTATATATGCAATAGTGTACGTGTGCTTGTATAGGTTTACGTACCGCAGAACGGGGATGCATCCATCGTCTGCATGTAGTAGATGATATTCTCCTCGGCGGGTGAGATGGCGTTCTTGTCGACCTGGTAACCCATGCTGATCGTCTGCGATTGGTCGAAGCACTTGCCAGCGAGGAAGTCCTCATAAGCGAACCCATCGCATCTCATAGCGGTGAAGGGGCACTGGGTGTTGATGGATTCGATAAAGAGCTCGTAGCTACGCATGTGGTTGCAAGCGACGAACTTCACTCCACCTGGTAATATTTTAATCAAGGAATATGTTTCTTTGTGCAGGCTATTTGTGGGTGGCGTGTGGAGGAATTTTATTGGGAAAGAGATAAATACGAGGCGTTGCGGAACACACAAACATACTCACACACATACATATAAACATACACACATACACAAACACACTTATACATCTACACACACATTCACACACGCACACACACGTGTTCTTATACCCCGCACGCACGCACATATATACCTTCAAATACATATTTACAGGTAGAGAGAGAGAGAGAGAGAGAGAGGGAGAGAGAAACAAAGGAACCACAAGGAGAGTTCAAACAATTGTATCGCAATGTTTATCGTTATTGTGAACAAGCATCAAACATGAAAAACAGGGAGGGGGTGCGGAATTTTAACACTGGGAGAAACAGGCAGATATATAGAAGACGAATAGCAATGCTATACACGTAAATATACGTTGTTTATTCCACCTCATGTAATGTTATTACGATGATTGATTTGGTGTTTACAAACAACGAGAACAAAATTATTGACAGTGGTGTAATGCATATAGGGACTAGTGACCATTCTCTAATCTTCATTGTATGGGGCAAAAGTAAATCTAACGCTTCGAAACACGTATATAGAACTTACAGAACCTATAAGAATTTTAATGAAGAAAATCTCCGTTATGGTCTAAATCAGACAGATTGGAAGAGTGTTTATGAAGCAGAAGATGTTAATTCATCACTAATCGCATTTGAAACATTGTTTTCGTCAGTATGTAATAAATACGCGCCAATTAGGCAAAGTAGAGTGAGAAGTAAGAAGTCACCCTGGATTGATGCAGAAATATTGAAATTAATTCATGAGCGAAATTATCTTAAAAAGACTGCAATAAAGAGTGGAAATGTGCAAGATTGGAATAAATATAAAAAGATGAAAAATTACGTTAACGGGAAAATAAAGCTGAATAAAAAGCAAAAATTCCAAGAACACATTTATAATTCAAATGGAAACTCAAGTCAAACATGGAAATGTCTTAATTTGCTCATTCCTCGAAAGAAGAAAAAGAACAAAATTACTTCTCTGACTACTGATTCAGGAGAAATAAATGATGCTAAGCAAATCGCCCATGAATTAAATCAATATTTCATAAATGTAGGACCAAATCTTGCCAATAAGATTGTCCAGGACGTTGATGATACATACATACAAACTCGTAAGTCA
>BQKZ01010083.1:2877-13214 GCA_036244855.1 Temnopleurus reevesii | reverse complement strand
AATTTTGCAACTTCAAGGACCGAATAGTCTAAAAATTCCAATCAACCTAAAATTGAACGAGTGATAGGAGCGGAATTATAATAGCTTACCCGTTTCTGGAATACACTCATACATATCACCTAAAAGCAACAAAAAATGAAAAAAATGGGAAAGTCAATAAGAAAAATGTTAATCAGACACCAACTCGGTATTCACAGTATTATTATTTTTTAAACTGCTAGTGTTATTCTAAGGGCAATTCCATTAAAGAGGCATGTCCGTTACGCCCTAAAAGTTGATATGTTTTTTTTTTTCGATTTAGTCATAAAATTTTAATTGCATGATAGATTTACAAAGAAAAGAATAGAAAATTCATAAAAAAGCAAGTCAGTATAGCTACAAATTACAACAACAATAACAACAAAAACATATGTCATGAATTAAATCTTTATATCATGATGAACACGCATACACACACACACACACACACACACACACACAAAGACACTCTTTGGACCTCCAGGAAGAACAGAGCCATTATGCTAATGGCTCTGAATGGAGTGCTCCAATCGTAATTGTATCATTTCAATTATTCACCTTTGTATTTGTTTCAGTTTTGTATGTATTTTTTATATTGATTTTCTTTGTATTTTGAGTTGCTGTTTACTTTACGGAAAATCAAACCAAACCAATACATAAAGATGATTTGTATGAATAGTTGTTTTAATTAATTAGTTGTCTTAATGCTTCCCACAAGGCATCATCTCATGTCAAATAAAAGGTGAATTGCTATAAAAAGTTCAAAGAATATTATTTTTTTCAAACTACTGACCGCCTGAGCAACTTAGTAAAAAAAGGATCCGATCTTGACTGCCAAATCCGTCTGGAGCCCTTTGAGGCGATCGTGGTGTCACTCCTTCAGTTTCCATGACTGCAAATGAAAATTATCAAGAAAATTCAAATAATTAAAATCACAATAATTCCTGCTATTCTTATTGTCTGTTTTAGAAGTGTCTTCATATAGCATTTCTAATTGAGTCTTGTGGGTTTCTGTTAAGCTGTCGGCATAGAGCATATTTTAATCACATAAATTACCGACCCGCGTTATTTTTTTCAAGGCATGAGGAGTGAGGGATGGGGGGAACCAATGTGACTTAAAAGAAGTATTAAGAGTAAAAAGATAAAATAAAGATTATTTAAAAAAATTAATCAATGAATGAATTTTACTAGCCTTATCATTTCCTGACTTTTTAGGCATAGAAAATAACCTCCATGAAATAAAATGGGAAAATGTTCCCATCATCATTCCCATCATCATCATCATCATCATCATCATCATCATCATCATCATCATCATTATCATCATTATTATTCATAGTGATTGAAATAAATGTAATGATAATAATTGTTATTCTTATTATCTTTATAATTACTACTTTCATTATTAGTAGTAGAAGTATTATTATCATCATTATTACTGTCGTTACAGACATCACCATAATGTCTTTATGTATGTTTAAATGTTTACTGTGTTAGTTAATATTTGTTTGTTTGTAAATTTCTATTATTATTATTATTATCATTATTATAACGAAAGTATGAAAATTATCATTATTATTATTGGCATCGATATTGATATTCATTGATATTCTTTAATAGAGATCGTACGTGTCTGAAGTTCATCTGCTGCGGGTATGTAGACCGGAATCTCGTTCTCATATCTGTGGCCTGCATGTGAAATACATAACAAATATATTATTTATTTTTAAATGTGTGATCTCATTTTTGCTTTATGAGCTTGTAGAATCTATTACAAATATATATATGAATTTAGCTCCAGATTTACAAATTACTCTTCTTTGAAAGCCCATCTTATTGTTCCGTCCGCAAACACATTATATGGCGTTAATTTTCTTCAGCAAGAAATTCATCCACATTGTGCTGCACTCAACCCAGGTGAGGTGAATGGGTACCTGGTAGGAATAGTTATTCCTTGAAACGCCATGTGCGCTTGTGTACGCCGGGCTAAAGCCAGGGTAATAATAATGCAAAGCGCCTTGAGCACTCCGCAGAGTGGATACGTGCGCTATATGAATTGCAATTATTATTATTATCATTATTATTATTATTATTATTATTATTATTATTATTATTATCATCATCATTATTATCATTATTACAAACAAACAAAAGTACCTCTTTAGAGTATTTGCACATTTTTTCAATTATTTTTTGTTTTGTTGTTAGTAGCCTGGCATTCAAACACTAGTTTATCTCGGCATTATTACACCCAGCTTTCATAGCCCCCTCCCCGTACGTGCCAAAAGTTATCCATGATGTTGCACAATTAAGGGAGCAAAGCGAACGAGCCAGGGTTTTCATTTTCTAAATCAGTTTTTAAGCCTTATGCTTTGATTTTTTTTTTGGGGGGGGGGGAGGGAATTCCTGTTTTTCTGTTCTTAAATTTTCATAAGATAATTAAGGATTTCAGACTTCCAAATATCGATGTTGAGATGATATTAATAATAATACATAACATTTATCAGGCGCTTAATACGGACGTTTCTAATCGTACAGTGTTTCTGATTGGCAATCGACTAAACAAATGTAAATATGGCGTGCATCTCCACCGATCGACCCACAATTGCCGTTCATAGTTTAAAGAGGTTCATTTTGAAAAGAATAGGAATGATAAATGCTTACCCTTTTTTCTCTTGCGCCTGATGATTTTGATGATGATGATAGCGATGACAATAAATACAATCGACATGAAAGTTCCACCTAGCCCTTCAAGAAGTATGCTATTGTTACTCCGTCCGTATTTTTCTGGAACAAAACCTAGGATGGAATAATGTGCTATTACTGAAACTATCATCATGCGCGCACCATGGGGAGGGGGCCTTTGGGGCGCTAGTCACCTGGGTCAGAAATGAGGGGGAGCCAAATTTGAGGTTAAAAAAGGGCGCAAAACCACCAAAAGGGGCGCAAAATTTGAGGCGAAGACCTTTTTTGTTTGTCTGTTTGTCAGCCTAGCTCAGTCTCCTCCACCCCCGGGCGCCAAATTTCTTTTAAGAGGGGCGCCAAACCAAATGTCAAATCTGCGGTGAAAACCTTTTTGCCAATAGTCAAGCCCCCCCCCCCCCCCCCCCCCCCCACCCTGGTATCAAATTCCTGGGTGCGCACATGATCAGTGCTCGGATGAAACCTATTCAGGGATGAAATTAGAAATTGAATGCCGTGAGAGCTAAATTAGAATATTTTCCTCTACTAAATAAAACATGATGAGGATAAAGTTTACAATTGAATTTTTAGGATGCCTAATGTATCCTTGCTGAAACTACTTTATTGCTCTCAGATACCAACTATTCAGGGATGAAATTAGAAATCAAACGCCCTGACAGCTATACAAACAGAATGTTTTCCTGGAGAGAAAACGTGATAACGAATAAACAATCCCAGTGCGTATTTAGGGTTTTGTCATATTTCGGATATGTTTTGGGCGTCCCCTCGAGCTAGCCCCTCAAAAGTCCAGATAAATGAATATATAAATGGTAGAAAAAAGAACGAGCAAATGAGGAAAAATAAGTAAAAAACGAATTGTCCGATGTGTTGGCTCACAATGCAGGTAGAGCAGAGATCCAGGGTTCGATTCCCCACTGCATCATGCCGAAATAACTTTATCTACTCTTAAAATTTGGAGTCAGTGATTTCAACCGTTTTACAACTAGATTCACCAGATCCAAAATGTTTTACATCTATTTAAAGGGATATAAGGTACACTGAGTTTCATCCCATTTAGTTTTAAATGTCATTTGATGTGAGAGTTGGGATTTAAAGTAGATCTTGACTGAGATTCCAGGGGATTATGTAATGGAACGGGATTGACATTGATTCGTCTACAAACCTCACTCAAGAGCCAGTCCGGTCACTCGGATACGAGTTCGACCGAGGCTTGCAACGTCAAATTCGGACTTGTAAGAATCCCCATGCCCTAGTCTCGAAATAAGTCATTATGTTACCCATTCCACCTAAACGTATGTATATGCATATTGATACTTCTAAAACACATAAACATGGACTACTCATGTGGCGCAAATTATGTAACAACCAAAACAATCCTAGTCGACGTGTATAGATATTTTCCTTTAAAAATTGTCTGATCAGTTATCAATGTGACAGAATACCTGGGAGGTGTTTCATCAAGATAAGAAAGACTCTAAGAGCGACTTTAAGTTCGACTGGTATCAGTTCTTGAGCTGAATGCGCGTAATCGTGTGAACCATTACGCACAAGAAGGGATACCAGTCGAACGTAAAGTCGTTCTTAAAGTCTTTCTTATCTTGGTGAAACACCTCCCTGGGCTGACTAAGAGAATGGTGAATTGAAATTTTATCTGCTTTTCTGAAATTTACACTCCGGGGCTCTGGGAAAACATTCGTATTTCCGATAATGGGGTAAAACGTCCTTATATCTGCATATGGACCAATTTAAAGCCCCGGTCACATAGGACCCCGGAAGCAACACGATTCACCCCGAATCGTTGTTCTGAGGCAGTTAACTGTGAATTAATAAAGAGTCGGAGTGAATCGTGTTGCTTCCGGGGTCCTATGTGACCGGGGCTGAATCACGCTTTAATATGACCCCACTGAAAATCCTTCTAGAATGCTACTCACTGTGATTAGAACTATCGTGAAGGTCCACACATATCGTTCTATTGTTGAAGCTGTCGTCATGCCCCTCGAGTAAACATGTCCAACTAATGTTAGCCCATTCAGAAGATGTATATAATGAATAACCCTCGTCTATACCACCTTCGAGTATATCCTTATTGAATGCTTGGAACCACGTGCTGTTAACAGTTGGAATGGTGACATTGATGCTGGAATTATTGCAGATTAGGATGTGTGGATAGGAAGACATGTTCAGATGACAGCAGTCTTTGGTCTGAATACGTTTCTCAAGCGTGCAGTTCGTAATATCGGCTTGACGTCCGGGGACCACCACATATTCTTTACCTTTGCGATACACAGAAAGATTAAGAGAGGATGTGAAAGAGGGTAATAATTATAATAATGTTATTCTATAACACTGATCTGACTATAAACAGAGCAACTGCAAAAAGAGTTCTGTCTTCAAAGTTTTGTGAGATATTCTTTTTATGAAGCGGCATGTAATCACGGGTGGCATAGTTGCGATTTATATCACGTTGATCAACTACAAAATAAACTTTCCTTAAATGAAATCGAATGCTTGTACTTAATCCTCCTTTGTAATGGTATTCAAATCGGAACTGGCTTGTGATTGTTGTGTCCGCACAGTTCAAATACAAGGCTCTATATTGTCCATAACCCATTTTATTTTGCGGAAATAGTTTACATCGTGCCAAACTTTCTTGCAAGTTGATATGCGAAAAGATTGAGGAAGACGAAGAAAAAGAAGGAGGAGGAGGAGGAGAAGGAGAAGATAAAGAAGAAGAAGAAAGAAGGAAAGAAAGAAAGACGACGAATATGATGTTAAAATTACATCATGAGAGTAGAGGACGCGATGATGATTGGATTAAAAAAAAAACATTGTCTAGGCCGTATGGAGGTGCGCCATTTTGGTTAAAAAAATTAGTTGTTTTTTTATTTATTTTTTATCCTGGAAATAGGATGGAGGTTAATATTGGGTGTGAAAATCATGTTATTTTTCAATCGTTTTTTTTGGGGGGGATGGGTGTTAAACATGATGCAAAATTATGATTCACTGGTAAAGCCCCATCCCAAATCTTACTGCACCACTACTTACCCTGTTTGCCATGAGTAGGGAGACCTGCACATATAGATCTCTTGATAAGATGTCCTTGATACCCCTCGAGTGAACATGCCCAACTAATGTTCGTCGGCTCCGAACCTTCATCAAGCGAGTATCCTGGGGAGGTATCCCTTTCTAGTAGATCCTTGTCAATTCCGTGCAGCAATGTGAGGTTCGGAGAAATAGTAACGTTGATATTGGTATCGCCGCAGCGTAGGGTATTTGGATACATAGACATGTTCAGGTGGCAACATTCCTCCGTATGGGCACGTTCCCCGACCGTGCAATTGGTAATGATATGGTTAACGGCTCCGTTATCGCTTTCTGTGTAAAGAAAGGGTTGGACAGAGAAAAAGAGGGAGAGAGAAAGAGATGGTGGATTTAATAGATGCAATTTGTATAGCGCACGTATCCACTCCACTGAGTACTCAAGGCGCTTTGCATCATTATTACCCTGGCTTTAGCCGGCAACCACAAGCACACTTGGCATTTCAAGGAATGAATACTCCTACCAGGTATCCATTCACCTAGCCTTGAGTGCAGCACAATGCGGATGAATTTCTTGCTAAAGGAAATTAATGCCATGGGTGGGATTCGAACCTGCGACCCTCTGGTTGAAAGGCGAGAGTCATGACCACTACACTACGGCGCCTCCATCCAGTTGTCCTGGTCTGGTGGTTACCTCCTCGGATTTCAACCACAGGGGCCCGGGTTTGATTCCCGTCGAAACTGATTCCTTTGACAAGATATTTATCCACATCAGCCACTCTCACCCAAGTGTTATTGGGGGTACCGGTAGGAAAACAATGCGCGCCTGTAAGGCGACTTGCAATGAATCCAATGACCGGTTATTGATAATGTTAGCGCTTTGGTAAGTTTCGATAGGAATTGGTAAATCATTTTTAGAGAGTTTTTGTGTTGAGTGGAAGGCTGTGCCTGTGTGTTGGGGCTGCTGAGCTGGGAGTTGTCGCTTGAGACCTTGAAAAGATTCAACATGCTAAAACCCTGAGACCTAGTTCTTAAGGTTGGATGTTTTGCCTCCGACCAGTCTAAAAGTGACGCCATACCTAAGGTCTTAAAGTCTTAAGACTAAAAGTCGTGTAGTGTGCGGTGGTCTTTAAACATACCTATTCTCTTTATCTGAATAGTTGCCTGAAGTGTGACGTAAGGAGTGCCTTCGACCAATTGGACGGCTCTACAGGTAACGTTCCCATTCCCATCAATGGAAGAAGTATTGATGTACGCAGTCATTCTGTCAGTCCCATCGTATTCCATTAGCGTCACATTGAGCTCGTCCATGACGTCAGCACCATCTGACGTCACCCAAGACAGTGATGCACGTGGTACAACATCGCCGAAAATGGAGCATGCCAAGGCGATGTCCTTGTCGCTTGGAAGATGAATGACATTGTCGTTATGAATCAGCTCTGTCCCATTCCCGCCCTGTGCGCGGATTTCGATCTTCCTCAAGGGGCCTGCAATGACACAAAAAGTTTACAATATGGTGTATAGGCATGCTCTCTAAGCCGAGAACATTCATCTGCGCTTCATTGACATACCCGATGTATCTCGTGCTTTCGGCGAAAGGATGAATTTTTCCTTAAAAGTACCATGCTCTGTACTTTCTGATGCTCACCCGTGGGATTATTTTAACCAGAACCTCGAGAGTCATTATATATTTCTATAATATAGTATGATGAACATATTACACAAAAGATTGTAAGAAAAATGAATTAGTTTTGGCAAAGCTACAACCTTAAATGTGCAAAAAGATCTCAGTACGAGATCCCCCATACTGAAACAATATTTTCTTTCTTTATAGATGACACCTTCTCATACACGGAATTAGATGAAAATTTCAGAATTCAATTTTTGTGCATACCTTTTTATTTACCTTTTATTCTTTTATCAAGTCTTGGAAATAGTCTCGCATATGCCCGATAACAAAGAAAATATCAATATTACTGAGAGAGAGCGATAAATATAATTTAATTGTCAAATTGAAATTTTAAAGGAGAATCAGTTCATTAAAAGATATGCTATTGTCTCGAAATGTGTGTAAGGTATATGTGTTATGTTGAACATCCGGCGAAATTCACATTTCTTAATTGTTACCATAACTTTATTTAGGCTTTGATCCCTCGTACCAATACCAAAGCGGCTGAACGCTGATTTTACTATTATGCTGGACCAGCTATCTGGAACACTCTACCTTAACATGTCCGCCTCTGTAATAAGAAAGAAACTTAAAACTCAACTCCTTCCATCTTAAACCCAGTATTTTGATAGTTATTGATCGTTTGTCAAATGATTAGAAATTGTATTTAATGCTTTTGTAATAGCGCTATGATCAGTATCACTGTAAGAGCGCTTTATAAGAATAAATTATTACTATTATTATTATCATAACACTCACGTATTACACTGAGATGTATTTCCTTTTCGATGATACGCGTCTCGCTGTGCGTGAGTATCTTGCATAGATACGTTCCACTTTGGTTAAGGGACACTTCCAGAAGAACCAAATCAGTATCGTTCGAAATATGGCCCTTCACTGGACTCTGCCATCCTAGCTGGACAAACTTCGAAAAGGAGTAGAGGGTTTCAAAACCCTGCGTCGTGTTGGTTATTCTCTGCCAGTAAAGCGATTGGATGTTGGAAACCTGAACGTTTAGTAGGCAGGGTAGTAAGACGTCTTTACCTTCTTCGGTGTACACTTTGTCTGCTCCAATCGGGAGAGCTTTTTAATGGAACGAAATTTGAAGAGAGCAAACAAGAGAGAAAGAGAGAAGTAACAAAAAGTCAATATGCGTGCTACTGAATGACAAGATGGTAAGGGCAATAATTTTTTTGTTGCTTTTCGGAATACCCACAGTTTTCAAGAGTTTATTTATTTATCTTATTTATTGATCAATATTTTAGCAGGATGCCCTCTCAACAAGATGTTGGTATCACGAGGGGTCCTGCATGATAAAAAGTACATGAACATATACAGTAACAAGACTCAACAGTGTATATTATGTATTAATAAAACTCAAAACAACTATTTACACTAATAGCAACACGATATAAACCATCTCCGAAAGATCAAGTCGAACGCAATGTTCGTTTATAATGCTGTTGAAATCGGAACCGGCCTTTCTCTGCCTCCTCTCGACCTAATTCCTGCGGAAACAGCCCATATCGTGTTTATCATAGTCACATATTATAAAACTCGGTAATTAACATGACTAACATGAGAAATGGAAAGGGAATTACGCGTTCGAGATAATTACTAGACAATTCACATTAAAAAAGAGACAAATAAAATGTATATGAAAAAAAAAATGAAGGCAATTTTGATACAAAACCCGATAATAGACAAAATTGACAGAAAAGAAGAATTGAATTGTATATGTTACTATCATACGTACGTGGTTTCATATAAATCATAACACGGTTACTGCTCTGTGATACCGTATGTAATACTACGATTGAATTAAGTATGTTTTAGCACAGATATTGGTAACCCTCCTCCCCCGAAGGGGAACCGACCCATGTAATTGTCGTTCTTCTATTTAGAGGGGGAAAATCGGATGAACAAACTGTACAAATATGAGCAAAATTTGACAATTCGTTCAAAAGTTATGAATTTTCAAATTGTTCAATGGTATCATGACCATTGCCGCTGCATGGGGATCCGTGCGATCGTCAATTTTGGCAAAATTTGTAACGTAATAGCGGATAAGTCTCCATTCAATTTGTACATAAGTTCTTTTTACGATGGATTGCACTCTAAAGGAGGATGGGTTAATGTTTACTCAATATTGTCAGATTGTGTAAAAAAGGGTACATGCACGTAAGTTGGCTAATATTTCTCACCCTATCGGGCAAGTATGTACTCAATTTTGTATAGAATTAACAAAGTCAACCCAACGTTGTGCGAACTTTTACCCAATATGGCGCAGAATATTACTCAACTAACATGCATGTTCCCTTTTTACCCAATATTGAGAAAACTTCAACACATCCTTCTTTAGAGTGTTAAAGTTAAATTTAGAAGAAGGGTTCAGCATAATTCTTCTTAAAATTCATAAAGAATTAATAAAGGTAAGTTATACAGAAGCGAAGTCCAACATTGTGTTGAGATGTGTAGAGTTTATTCTTACCAGTAGATATTTTGATTGTGCTAACGGCACACATCAAAATCAGTAATAACGTTGAAGTTTTCGGTATGCACGCCATTTTTACCTTGGATCACTTAAACGTGATAACCTGGAGAGAAACAAAAATAAACATTAGATAAGTATTAGCATCAAATAATAATGATAACAATATGCAGTTCCTATATAGTGCTAATTACCTCTGTAAGAAGTCTCTAAGCGCTCTACATTTAATGTAGTCTTATTGCCCTGGCTTCAGCAATTATTTATGAGGTGCCTATGCATTTCAAAGAATATATTCCCACGAGGTATCCATTCACATCACCTGGGTTAAGAGCAGCATTATATGGATGAATTTCTTGCCGAAGGAAATTAACACAATATTTGGATCTCAAACCGCGGACCTCTGCATGAAAGGCGATA
>BQKZ01010081.1:0-17534 GCA_036244855.1 Temnopleurus reevesii | reverse complement strand
CATATGGGGAGAGCATTGTATACTTTAGAAACCAAGAAATTGGACACTTGCCTCTTTTTCTTTACAAATTGCCACAAGATACAATTAGGATGAAAGTAATGAATTTTCTTGAAAGGGAATAATTTGCCCTGCGGCTGTAATGTGGTAACCGAAGGTCTGCGATTTCAAAGCACAAATTTTGTGAATAAAAGTAATGTGCGGAAAACAAATTGAATGGGACTCTTATATCAAAAGCCTTTCTAAATGATTTTCAGAACTTTATTTCCATTGATATAAGAACTATGAGATAGAGTCAGAAAACATTAATTTGGGACTTCATAAAGTACCGGTATTTGCTAATCATCTTTATTATCTAATCTATACATGTCCAGGCTGACATGTAAAATCTATCTTAGGCAAATAGCCTAAAGTAAGTCCTTTCCAGTATTGCAACTGAATACTATATTTTATCATTGTAATATTATATCATATCATTTCATTTTACTTCATTTTTTATTCTAACTTCATACTTTTACATCTTTATTTCTTTGTTATTGATTTTGTAAACAAAAATAATAAATGGGGTACACTTAATCCAGAAAAATCCTTAACATTATCTGAACAAACTAATTGCACAAGTCAGAATTAAGCTTCTAATTTCATTCAAATAGTTAGGAACTACATGTACATGTAGATTAAGAAAATGTTTTGTAAATACATGTAGTACAAAATACAGTTGTACATGTACAGTGTAGATGATCTCTGTCATATTAAAGTCATTCTTGTTTACAGTATTTCAACATCAGGGTATAAATATATCTGAATATTTTAAGCACCAGAGTATAATATACATGTATCACCTGTATATTAAAGATACATGTACATGTATATAGGACTACAATTATATCTGTAGGTTTCAAGTATAGAATGAAATTCTGATCTCTTTTATACCACACACCAAGTCGGACAGACTGAGAGGTAAACATACAGGTGTGATAAACATACATTTGCCTTGCAAGTTCATACTGATTGGTCATAATTCAGGAATGCTCACACCAGAACTCTGTTCATACTGCAGAATACATTCCAAATTACAATAGAGGAAAAGTATATTGCGTGAGTATGCATACATGTACATGTACGAAATGGTTGCCTCCATGGTATAATTGATGCAACATTATATTAAACTGATACTGAACTATTTATTGATCAAAGTTACATTTCGCAAAAATTGTTGTTAATGATATTAAGTTCATCAGTTGCTATGGAATGTTCACTATCTACAATATACATATTTTTTCATATCAAGTAATGTGTGATTTAGAATCTGACAGTGCAGTACAGTATATTGGGGGAGGGAGAGAAGGTGGAACAGATAAACTTACATTGTACAATGTACTTCAATCTGTAATGTATGAACCTACAAGTTATTATAGTACAGTATTTAAAAAAAACACTTGTTATCAAATGTACAAGGTGCGTGAAAACAACAACATCAGGTGTAACAGGTTGTTCTTATTTGTTGAATCTAAATATTCTATAAATGATTTCATAAATGTTTAGAATGTACATACTGTCCCTCTCTCCAGCAAGGTCTATGGTCCTTTAGAAGTTTGAACCTATTTTAGTAAGTGCAAACTTTAAAAACGTAAGTTTTCTATGGGGGAGATTAGCACACCTTTGCACACAGAAAAGGTAAAGGGGGTACTTTTCAAGACACATCCTCATTCCAACTTTCACGTTTCAAATAAATCCTTAATGCAAACCCTAAATGAAATAGAGGATGGGTGCTAATCAAATACCGCAAGCCATTCAGGACTATCTCCGTCCGTTGAACAGTACCTGGTCCTAACGCTCACATGCAGTATGTACGCATCGCTTCTGCAGGGGGAAAATGCACAATGGTGGGAGGGAGAACTCGCTACAAATAGCGACAAAGGGGGTGAAATTTCGACACCCAACATTGAATCTTCGCTGGTATTCAGATTTGATGCAATTTGCAAGGGGGTAGTGAGAGCAAGGTCTGTATTGTCTTGGAGGAGGACGGGGCTAAGATTTGGGGGCGAGTCCTTGGTTGTTTTCTTCGTACGGATAAAATCCATATATGATTCAACTGAGAAGAATCCACACACAAGAGAAAAATGTTACATCGTCACCACAATCAACAACCGTGTCCTATTCATATGGTAATGAGCCCCCACCGAATAACCCCTTTCAGGAGAGGTTGGAGTTCTTTTGGTGCAGCACTATAGATAGAGTATAGTCTAAACTCGAAGACCACTGATGGGTGTTCATTAAATAGTATTTATGAATGAGAATACTAAATATTGTATTCCAAGGCTACATACATGCAAATTTGCTCCTGGAGCAATGGTTGAGTTTTTCATATCCAATGTGGAAGTCTATAAACTACAAACTGTTGAAAGTTTGATTCAGATTAAAGAAGTTTCAAAATACTCAAACAAATATCTGCTTCCTGACTTTTTAAAGGCATTTGATCATCCTTCTGTGAAATTATTATTTCTTTCACGATTTGCTCTGTTATCTTGCAGTTTTAAAATGTAGTACACTTGTACAGTAATCTTCGAGACACTTTTTTTTAAATGCTCAATTTTGTTGATTCATGTTTCCTCAGTTAATACTATACGACAGCTACACGCACAGCTTGTTTCCACATTGGGGCAGATATCTGTTTAGTAGGCTCATTCCAGGCTTGAAATTTCAGACCTCAAAAACATTATTTTCAGGTGCCATAGAGAGTCTGTTAGACAGACTAATTCATTGGATTTTACTGTAAAGAGTGAGAGAGAGAATGCATGAATAGACAGAAGGGAACTTTGTGTGAGAAGTGAAAGCTGTCTTGCAATCCTATGGGCCCAACGCACTAAACCCAATGACTAATCAATACTTAGGCTAACGAGTATTCTTCTATCATTGTTGAAAACATGGCTTGCCAATATAACAGGCAGAATAGAATTAGGATTTACTTTGAACACTAACTATGCGTCAATGCATAGTAAACCATGCATCTTTCGGCATAATCTTGGACTGAATCTTTGTACACTGGCATAAATGTACAAATTAAGTGCAATTTTAAATAACGTTCAGTTTATCTGTGAAAATACAAAAGGAGGGAATGGGAGAGCTAGTTGTCAATTAAATCATCCTATTAGACACTCGAAACTAAAATGTTTCATTAAAATTTCAAATGTTGGAATGACAAACTTTACAAATGGTAAAGTTAAAACTTAAAGATGTTGACCCAACATTTACATGTGAACACGTTTTTACAGTGTACAAGTAGGCAAAAAGCTGAACGACTACTCTAAGAAGAAGTCTAATGATGATGATTGCATGGGTAAATCACATCTACGTATATAAAGTTCTACACTAGTTACCAGTAAAGCAATAATCTAAAAGAGCAAAATATAGCTTAATCCAAAAAGGAAATTGTGATTTGTTACATTTTGTCTTGAATTGTTTCACTCAACAGTAAGGTGTAACAGAAAACAATTGTACTGTCAGTTTCAAAATTAAATCCAAAAAGTTACATCTTGACAGATTTGTGGAAGACTGAAACACCTAAACAAAAAGTACCTAAGATTTACTGATATATTGTGTCTGTATGTGACTTTACTTGAAAAGATATTAAAACAGGTTTGTTATGGTAAAAACAGGCCATTCTGATAGCAACCCTCAAATGTGGGGATTTTATTGGGAGGCGGGTGGGATCTTTTCTCCGAGGAGGATTTAATTTGTCAATAAAAGTGTCAGAGAGAAGAGCGTCTTTCAACAGTTTAACCTTGACTGATCACATCTTGTAATCCCATCAAGTTTGTGACATAAACCAGGCATCTTCATTATCTCATTTCAACAGCTTGTTGAAAACCTGTTTCGATAATTCAGTCGCAGACCTTCTAAAGGGCAATAAGAGCGTTTACGCACCTAAATACATCTATACCCTTTGCAATTCCATTATTATAAATGTTATTAACTTTGGCATAATTTTTATTCTTTAAATTTGTCAAGCTTTTCAGATGATTGTCAATTGCGGGAAAATTTTTTTTCAGACTTCCAAATGTGGTTTCAAGTTGGAGTGGGAACTTTGTTTCATTTTATGTTTTTTTTACGGGATACAGCCAAGTCAAACTTGTACACAAGTAGTTTACGTAAGTCAATAAGAATTTTTTGACCAAATCATATCAAATATGTGTTATTTACCACCACAAAGTCAGATTTCTCCTAAGTTGAACAGATATTTTTGTGGTCCCAATAAATTCAACCTTGGCAGAGTTGCCTGCAGTTTTATTTTCACATTTTCAAACAAGAAGTCTGTGGGTGACCATCTTCTCTGTAAAACGGCATGAAGTTTGAACCAATATATGGCTATAAAATTGGATGTTCTGACCCACTGTCCTATTTATCAAACAACTATCTAGGTTAAGAATGTAATTTATATATTTGCACTGGACAATTATTGCAAAGTTCAAGTATCATCATATAAAATAACTTGCTATAAAGAGCCCCTTGATTGACACAAGACATTGGCATAAGTGACTGAATCTACATTGTGCGTAAATAAACTAGGGCAAAACTTGTAGTTGGGTTGACTTTGAATACTGGTAATTAACACCCTCAAAGACAAGCTGTTAATCTCTTCTGTTCTTTAATCTTCATTATAGCCCTTATCCACTTTAATCCTGGTCGATTACCTAGGATTAATAGAACAGTATCTCTTATGCAATTAACACCTAAATAAACCCCCTTTTGATCAAAATTATTCAATAGGCAGTAAAATAGGTTATATGTAAAAGGTCCAATGCGATGCATGGTACAAAATGATATGTTGAATATATGTATCACTTGATTCTGATGTTTATACCAATTTTATCAATCACCACTAATAATGTGAGACTTGTCATTAAATCCACATCTGATTTAGGCAAAGCATGAGGATCATACTTGCAAAACGCCATGACCAGTCAATAGTGTCCAAAAATGGAAATTATAAAAATATTCTAAAAACCTATGAAGTTATACGAACAACTTCTATCTAAATGTTAAATACCCAAATCAGATTCCGTTCTAAATCTCATCTCTTCTTCAAGAGCCTACTAGTACTGAAATACATTTGAATAGTTTTCTTAATCAAATTACTGTACCTTATCACGAACCTACTTCAATACAGTTATGCATGAAGATACTTTAATGAATAATGATACCAAAATTACCCATTCCCCATTACTAGTCTCCCAATGCGCCTTTAAGCTCAATTGCCGCTTTATAGCCCAATACATTCCAGACACGCGGAGATTAACTAAATATGTCTGTTACAAAGAGTCTTACGAATAAAAAAAAAGAAGATTTGGATGACAACTTTCAAAGGTCGGAATCAGCAAGGAGGGTAAATTATAGAATTTAAGTGTGCAGAAAAACCTATAATGGAAGAATGGGTAAAGAGATTTACTGTCTAATAGAAGTAATTTCTCTTGGTTAAGTCATCAGGGTCACCAATGATCCTTTTCCGTCGCACAAAATCCCAAATTATTCGTAAATTACCACGAATTACACAAAAATGAGGGATAATTGGGGGATTTGTTGCAAAAAGGCAGTGACATAATTGGCTTATTTTTGGATTGGAATAACAATGGGAAAATTTGTACCCGGCCTGATTTTTCTTTAAAAATATATAGCCCACATCCGAATATTTGCAACACATATAACACTACCAAGATGTTGCATTGTACTACGATGCAGAAATGAAGATTAATTTGTGCAATTGGTGCTCTAAATCATCCATACCACTCATTCAAAAATAATTCATGGCAATTTTACTAATAAAATCAAATGAAGAATCACATGTACCCATATTATGCATTCTCTCATTCCTTAGTAAACATATCATGTAGGAGGTACCGAAATATCGTCAAATTGTTATTGCCCCATTTTCACAAGAAAGCCTTGTCCCACTTTTTGCAACAGACAAACATGCAGGGTGTAATTACCAACTCTTACAAAAGGAATATCTGTAACTTTTATGAAGTGACAAAAATGGGTAGACTTCATCTGAATTGATGCTAGACAATTGACAAACTATTAGATGGCACGCAATCTAACGAAATGCAGTGATGCACAGCCCGTACGAGTTACATGTACATTGATTGAATGAGGTATTGTCGAGTCCCATACAAATACTGATAAATTGGAGCCCCGGTCCTTACAAATACCATGGCCTGCCTTTGAACTTAAGGCTGGTACAGTATATCAACATAATGAAATGTTGTGTTCCCAAGGTCAAATTTCAAAATTCTACATCTTGGGTTCAAGAATTTTTTAATTACTTGTACTTCAAATTTATGGTGGAAGGAATAATCAAAGTTGGTTGAATGTCAAGTATTATGTAAATAATTTATATTTCTGTCAGATTTGTCAGGATTGTCACGTAGACACATGCAAATTTATGTCAATATGTGTTCAGGTACATTGTACTTTAAACAATATTATTTTGGAGTTGGACTTGTATCTCATGAACACTTACACACACAACACACTTCCAGCATACATGTACTGCAACAATTGTATGAAATTGTGATGATCATATTTTAATACATTGTTGTTGTTTTGTCTGTAAAACCACAATCTTTTGAGCCAAATTTTAATGGCGGCAATGATCAGTGCATTTACATCAATATTTTGCAACAGGGAGCACAATTATCAATTATGTATTCCAAATAATTTTGAATGATAAAAAAATATGGTGCAATCAGATGGAAAAGTTTGTGGTGTTACAATAGGAACTGAATGGAATGAAAAAGGAAGTAGCAATCCTACCTGGACACTTTTGACATGAGAAGACGATGAGCTCGTGTCAACAGCATAGACAGTAGCCACCAGCGACGAGCTTCCACCAAGGTCCTCACGATCTAAGACGGCACCAGTACGTATTATTCCATTGGTGGGACTAGCCACAATCAGGTTTCCTTGGGCCACTCCTCCTGCAGTAACAGATGAAACAAAGTACCTCACAGTTGCAGAGCGTCCATCAGAGTACTGCGCCACAACATTTACGATTTCTGTCTGTGCAGGTCTGTTCTCACGGACAGACCCGGTGTAGGAGTTCTGGACAAAATTCAGGACATTGCTTTCAGAGTCCGAGATGATAATGGTCAGTGTGAAATCAGTCGTTTGCTGCTGGGGGTTGCTCCCAGCATCCTGGGCTCGGATGGTCAAGGAATAGAGGTTGGTTGAGGAAGGGATGGATCGGGTGAGGGTCAGTTCACCGGAGTTCAGGTCCAGTCTAAAAGGCACCCCGGATGTGGTCAGCGTATAGGTGACTTGACCATTGACACCAGTATCAGGGTCTTCCGCAAGGACAGTGGTTACTCTGGTGTTAGGGGAAGTACTGGGGGAGATGACCGCTGCTTGCTGAGATGTGAACTTCGGGGCGTTGTCATTGATGTCTCTAACGAATATGACAACATCAACAGTGGCAGTGCGTCGGCTTTCGACAGGGACAGCAAGGTCTGTTGCATGGACAGTGAGAATAAACTGGTCCGTGTCCATCTCTTCAGATTCCCTGTCGATGCGACTGTTGGTTGTGATCCAGCCACTCTCAGCGTCAATGGCAAAGAATTCTCCTGCAGGCCGTTGACTAGTGATGGAGAAACGAACTTCACCGTTGACTCCAGAGTCTGAATCAGAGGCGCTGACTCTTACAACCTGGAACCCCACATCAGTTTCCTCCTCGATTTCAGGTACGCCAACATATGCGAAAATAGGACTGTTGTCATTACAGTCCCTGATGTTGATTACGAAGGACGCAACTGCAAGAAGAGAAGGACTGCCACCATCTCGAGCTGTGATGTTCAAGGTGTATCGAGATGTTGCCTCATGGTCAAGTAATCCAGTCAGGAATATTTCTCCAGAGCTGGGGTTTATTCCAAACACACCTTCCAGTTTACCTCCAGTGATTGTGTATGAGATCTGTCCATTGCTGTTTATATCCATATCTGTTGCTTGAACAGCTCCAATAACATCATCAATTTGCAGACATTCCGTGACCTCAATTTCTCGGAGTGAGTTTGGATCTAAGGAGGGACGATGATCATTCTCATCAAGTACACTGACTTCTACTTCAACAAACGATTCTTGTGGAATGACACCCCCATCACGTGCTTTCACAGTCAGAACATAGCTGTCGGTCATCTCTCTATCTAAAGGCGCAATCAGGATAATCTGTCCAGACACATGGTCAATGTGAAATCTTCTCTGGTCATTTCCTCCTACAATGCTGTATAGAATATAGGAATTGTCTCCCACATCAGCATCTGTGGCACTGACTCTTATAATCAAGGTCTGGTTCTGAGCCAACTCCGATACAGATGCCTGGTAACTCTCACGGTTGAATTCAGGTGGGCTGTCGTTGATATCAACAATATGAATGTTCACATCGGCATGATCCTGCAGGGGTGGTTGTCCACCATCTCGAACTCGGACACGGATGGAAAATGTTGTTGCCTGCCCAGCTTCAACAAGACTCTCCCTGTCAAGGCTGACTTTTGACGTAATGACACCAGTCACTGGGTTCAGCGCAAAGAGCGTATGATTAGCAGTGAACGAGTATGTCAGGTCTCCATTGTTACCAACATCATTATCAACAGCATGAATCGTGCCTACTGCTGCACCGATAACATCTTCTTCAGGGAGGTTGAAATTGTAAGTGGCATTGTCGAAGAATGGTCTGTTGTCGTTTTCATCCAGTATGAAGATCTCTAGTAGTAGAGAAGTTGTCATTGACGGAACACCACCATCCATTGCTTCGATGGTAAGATCATACTTATCTACCACTTCCCTGTCCAGTGCTCTCTTGACGTAAACCATTCCATCAGGGAAGATCCCGAAGCTATCATCAGTGTTTCCACTGGAGATACAGTAGACAATGTCACCGTTGGTGCCCTGATCTGCATCTGTAGCCAAAGCATGGATGATTACACTATTGACGGGAATATATTCTGTAAGTCTGAGGGTGGTGTTGATGGAGTCAGTGAAGACTGGAGCGTTGTTGTTCACATCCCGGACATTGACCTGTAGACTCATCATGGAAGACAAGGGCGGGGTGCCATAATCTGTTGCCTGGATCACCAAATTATACTCCTCCTCAGGGTAATTCTGCAAGTCCTTATTTACGAATAGAACCCCAGATGTTTGGTTGATGCCAAAACGATTGTCAAAGTTCACTGAAATCTCAAAAAGGATCTTGTTGTTTGGGGGACTGTCTGCATCTGTCACTACAGCCGTATAGAACTCGTATCCAGGAGCCCAGTTTTCAACAACATCCACTTGATCTTCCTCGAGGGCAAAAACTGGTTCATTATCGTTGATGTCTAGAATCTCAATCTCTACAACAGTCTGTCCATTTTGAGATCCATCAACTGCTAAAACAGTCAACTGAAATAAAGCAGAGTCCTGTGCTTCCCGGTCAATAGATGTTGTAGTCTTGATGACTCCAGAATAAAAGTCAATTACAAACAGTCCATTTGGATCTCCATTAACAATCGCGTAGGTGATGTCCACATTCAGATCCATGCTGGTTGCCATGACAGTGCCGACAACTGTGCCATTCTGACTATTTTCTTCCAGCTGAAATATGTATGGATTCAGTTCAAACTCCAGAGGGTTGTCCAATGTATCTGTTACACTGACAAAGATTGTGGCTGATTGAGCTGCAGACTGTCCTCCCCCATCTTGGGCGGTTACTGTCAAAGTGTACGACGATTCCTGTTCCCTATCGAGTGACTCGCGTGTGGTGATGTTGCCAGTGCTGCTGTCGATCTGGAATTTAGTGGAGTTAAAGAGGAAAAATGTAATGGCCCCATTCACACCAGCATCCAGATCTGTGGCTGAAACAAGAGTCACAAAGAGTGCAGCTGGTCCATTCTCCCTCACGCTGGCTTAGTACTCTGTGGGGTAGAACACTGGAGGGTTGTCGTTCTGATCCAATACAGCAATAGAGACAGTAGCTGTTGCCATCAGTGAAGGAGATCCACCATCGGATGCAATGATTTCCAATACATACATATCTTGTTCTTCGCGATCGAGGGGGGTAATCACACGCAGCAATCCACTGTTTGGGTCAAGACTGAATATGCCAGAATATTGGTCATTACTGATGGCGTAAGTTACAACTCCATTTGCCCCATTATCTAAATCAGTTGCATGAACTTGGATCAAATCGCCAGCAGGAGAGTTCTCTTCAACCGTTTCACTGTACGAGGTCTGGTTAAACACGGGATATTCATCATTTTCATCCAGAATATCAATGGTAAGCGTAGTGGTGTTTGACATGGGTTCCAGGCCCTGGTCTGACGCAGTTATTGTCAGAGTCACCTGCGATGCAGTCTCTTGGTCAAGCATTCTTCTTGTTGTTACTAGTCCGGTGCCATTATCTATTTGAAACCATCCTTACTCGTCTGCGGTTATGGAATAGATAATGTCAGCGTTTATACCCACATCGGCGTCGGTAGCAGTCACACTCTCCACAAAACTACCAATCTGGATTGATTCCGAGAGGCTGGCATAGTAGGACTCCCGTAGAAACCTAGGTGCATGGTCATTCTCATCAACAACATGAACGATGATGGATCTGTAAGTCACTCGAGGTGGTGTCCCCGTATCTTCAGCGTAGAAGGTCAGGTTGTAGGAGGCGGTGATCTCCCTGTCGATGTTGGCATTTGCGGCAACTTCAACGACATAATAAGCATCTCCAGTTGAGAGTGCAATTTCACGTCCAGTAAAATCATTCCTCTCGTTGCCCGAGAAGATGCCCATGGAAACTTGCCCATTGGCCTCCAGATCTTCATCGGTTGCTCTAAGGGTGAAAAGAAATCCGGGCATTCTAGTCTCACTGATGCTTACAACTCCACTGGCCTCAATTTCCGAGCTTGAAAACACCATGATAACAGGGCTATGATCATTCTCATCTTCCACCATCACATTTACAAAGGCATTGGTGGACTGGGATGGGGAGCCTTTGTCCGTTGCTATGACTTCAAAGAGGTAACCATTGGGAACGTAGGCTAACTGGCGGAGAAGAGTAATCCATCCAGTGTCAGGATCCACAGCAAAATCATCAGACGGCTCATTTTTCAGACGATAAACAATCTCACCATTCGAACCTTCGTCTATGTCTGTCGCATTGAGGTGGACAGCCATTGTTCCGGTCGTGGAGCTTTCGTTAACGGTTGCAGAGTAAGTTGTCTGAGTGAAAATTGGGGCGTTGTCATTGACATCGGTGATGGTGATATTGACAACTAGATAACCAGTTCTCGGTATTGAGCTGTTGTCTGTGGCAGAGATGGTTAAGATGTAGAAGTCCTCGGTTTCCCGGTCTAGACGCGAGTTGGTGACGAGCGATACGGTATACTCGGCATCTTCTCGAGGACGGAAGGTTTGGAGTGAGAAGACGTTATCTCCACTGGCATCTCCGCTCTCAATCACGCTCTCGATCCGATAACTGCCGATATATCCATTACTGTCTTTATCCGCATCCATAGCTGATGGAAGAATCTGCACACTACCAATGTCCGCATTTTCCGAGAATGACAATGAAATTACGGGCTGAGGGAAAACTGGAGAGTTATCATTCAAATCTGTCACTGTTATTACAACGTCCACAATATTTGTGGCTGAATCCGTCACAACAGCAACCGGAAGTGTGAATAAATCATTCGGTAATAACTCTCTGTCAATATAGTCTGTAGTAGTGATAATTCCTGTAGTACTATTGAGATGAAATTCAGTTGGAGGAGTGGTAGAAAGAAATGAATACGAGTTGCCTGTTACACTGTCTGCGACCGAACCGACAAAAGTTCCTGGCGGTTGATTTTCATCAATAAACAGATTAATGTCATTTGTAGTTGCTCTCTCTTGTGCTTTAACTATTCCTGGAAATAAACACAATAAAGTCAAGTATAGCACCAATGTTCCAGGTATTGTAAATGTCCATCTTTTCCTCTTGGACCGCGACATCATTTCAAACGAGTTCGGGCTTTGAGAGCCCCGACAGAATGTCCGCTCACCTCCACACATCTCTCCCGAAACTCTGGGGTATCCACACATCTTGGATGCGGTGAGCGTCACTCACCGACGGAGAGTCCGCGTCCCTAGTGAAGACACAACACAGACCGCCAGCTGCACCGCAGCTCCGCCGATCACCAATGCAGTCCAATTCCCATCGTTTGAACGAAATAAAACAAGCCAACTGTCACTTATGAATATTCCCGATCAGCTAAACTGTTATATATGTTGTCATCTTCGTGATACACAGTGCACTTTCATGTCGATCTCTATGTTTTTCAACAAAATTTGATGTCAAAAAGATAATGTCCAAATACGTACCGCGTAGTGTGCACTACACGAAGACCCAATCGATAATAAAGCGTTGGGTATTTGTGAATTATGAGCTGTATACCGTATGTTGCTGCCGCCGTATATACGGTACCGTTCGCTCTCACGACTCTCTCGCGGATAAGCCTGGCTTAGCTTGGCTTGGGTGAGCTCAGAGCCCGGTCTGCCTGCAAACTTGGCCCATAAACTTTTGTTGATTGTTTCTTTCATAATGCAATGTTAACAAACAAAAGAAAATAAAAATCAAGTTATCAATTGATTGGCTGTAATTACATTTACTTAAGAGCTGGTAATAGGCCTCAGGTGTCCTGTTAATTATTAGGCCCATTTCCCTCACTTTTGTAATACCATCTCAGGGAAAATTGATGAGGAAAAACAGACAAACAAAATATTCTGTATGTTAAACTTGTTTGCCTATTTAATGATTATCACTGAAACAGTGATAATCATGGAATGTACATTTATCAATATTATGATTATCATTATATTGATTGTAATTGAGCTATCTTTGTAATTTTTCCTGCATGGAAAACAGAGTGTCATAACTTCCAAAAATAAAAGCACAGTGGCAATATTCGTAAGAATTAAGATTTTTGATAAGGGGCCACATTATTTGAGTTATCTATACATTGAGATAATCAACAAATATTGTCAAGTTTTGTTTTTGTTAAGCGTTTAGACCTTTCAAAGTAAGCTGCTTTCCTCCAGTCCCCCCTGACCCGAGGTTCAAGTCCAAATCCCACTGCTGACACCAATTTCCTTCGCGCTAATTAATGAAATTATTCCACACTTGCTTCTCTCTACCCAGGAGAAGTTGTGTGATTCTAATTACCCTGGTTGAGTGCTTTGTGGCATATACTGTATAATCCTGACAGCAATTGATAGTGATAATATTTATTTTCAGGGCTTGCTTCACGATGATTAATAATGAAAATAATGAGTCCTCTCTTCTACTCTCTACCCAGGGGAAATTGTGTAATTTAAATTGCCCTGTTTGAGCGCCATTTGTGACATCTATTGTTTAATCATGGCAGCATTTGAAGGTGATAATAGTTATTCTCTGGCCCCTGTGGAATACTCGTTTTTTGTTTGTTTGTATTTTTTAACAAGTTACCCTGATAAGTTATTAGATTATTTCAAAATGGATAGCTTGTATAGTGTAAAATACAGACTTCCTATCTCCTAAGCAGCCATCATAAGTTTTTCATTCCATTTATCTATTACATACAGTAAGTGTGAAACGAAAATTCGAAGCATCTTTATATAGATATCTGATTAATTTGATAGATATATACCAATGGTAAGCTGTGCACAAAAGAACACTTCATATTCCAACTCAAGTGAATGGTATACCCAAGTAATTATGTCTAGCTGGTATACCAAACTTATATAAGAGCTTCTCGAAACGGGGGCCTAGGTTTTAATGTAAAACTTGTTAGAGGGCGCTATTGAAAAACACGCGCTACTGAAATAAAGTTGGACTGTACTGAGGTTCCTAACATTTTTAACAATAAAAAAAAAATGCACTGCCAAATCATAGAAGGGTCCAAATGTGCTCAAAATGGCATGCACGGATTTAGGGGGTCGACCTTCTCCCCCCCCCCCCCCCCCCTCTAACACGTGAATCACTGTTCCTTATAAATAGAGACATTTTACATTCTTGGGAGGTACACCTTCTGCCTCGTCCCACATTAACTGGTGACAGAGGGGGAGAGGGGGTGTAACGCGGGAGGTCAAGTCTGGTGCTGAAAACTTTAATGTATATAATTCTTTTATTTTTTGCATTTCAGCTTTTTGAAACAATTTTTATTCATTTATACGACGTTTCTTTGTAAATTTCTTAGCTATAACAAAAATAAAGAAGAAAAGTAGGGGGAAAATCGTCATGTCTGTTATATTCCCTAACCTAAAACATATGTCAGATAGGTGCTCAGATCATATCAACAATTGAATTATGTATTTATGTATTTATTTATTCATTCATTCATTTATTTATTTATTTACTCAAGTTTTCAAGGAGCCCTTGTCTTATTCCTTGTCATAATCAGAGTCAGTTTCCAATTTAGAATGATAATTGTATCCATTTGGTATACTTGTCATCAAATTATTATCTTCAATAAGGAAATAAAAGGAAAGAAATAGAAAGACCCTTATAATATATCACGTTTACGTTGATCTAGGGAACCAACCTTTGGAATTGCCATGTTTTCAAAGAATAAAGAAAAATCAGAGGAGCAAAGTTTGAACATGTGAGAAAAATCAGACAATCCATTGAGAAGTTATTAATTTCCAATTTCTAAATTATTTCACGTTCCCTGCCGCCAATCGACCCGATCGACAGCTTTGCTTTAAAAATTATGACGTAATAGCGGACAACACTGTCCATTTATGTTTACTTTGTACAATTCTTTTTTTTTTAAACAAATTGATTTGTGTCAAATTTGAAATATGAGTCCAACATGAGTATTTCCATAATACATGCATAATCGTTGTCGGCATGCTTGACTCGGAGCGAAAATATGACATTTTGTCACCTTTTCTGAAAAAGGAAGAAAATGTGAAATTTCTTATCCAATGCTGTGAATGACGAGTTGTCTGACATGACGTCACGAATTCCTTCTGAGTTGCCGTTCGCACGGATCCCAAGTAGGAGCAGCAAATAAAAATTTAAAAAGTCTAGATAATTTAACGGATTGTCCGATTTTGCTCAGATTTTCACAGTTTATTCATCTGATTTTTTTTTCATTTACTGAAAACATGGTAAGGGTTCTCCTTATATTAAGGGCTGAACCTTTCTACTGATGTTCAAAAAGTGGATGTTGATAACACTAATTTGAAGAAAAACAATGAATAAAAAATAAAGGAGAAAAAGATTTTTTTAAAAATTCGAATTCTTGGTCACGGCATTTTTGCTCAATCGCTTTTTTTCCCCTTTTCTAATTATTATACTCGACACCTACTTTTGAACATCAGTAGCAATTGATCAACCATTGAACAATCAGAAAAATAAGATGAACAAACTGTAAAAATTGAGCAAAATCGGATAATCCGTTGAAAAGTTATGACAAATTTCCAATGATATTACAATTTCTGCTCTTATTGGGGATCCGTGCGATCGGCAACTTGGAAGGAATCTGTGACGTCATGTCGGACAATTCCTAATTCATACTGTATAAGAAATCTCACATTTTTCTTCCCTTTTTATTCTTCAAGTTAAGAAATTACAAAAAACGTAACAAATGAATCAAAAGTTTCTATCTATAATCTATAATGGTACAGTGCATTTTGACTTCACAACAACAAAAATCCTCATTGTCCTGTTTGAGCACCAAATTGTGAATACCAAATTATGTAATTACTGTTCCAATCTGTAACAAAAAATGATGAAAAGGAAACTTGTCGCATATGAACCAAAAGTTTATCAAATATCTGTAATCATATACTGGTACTTTCAATTTGATTTCACAATAAGAAAAAAATCATTATAGTCCCTTTTTGAGCAACAAATTGTGAATATCAAATTATGTGATTACTGTGCCAATTTGTGACAAAAATTATGAAAAGGAATCAGACAAGTGCTCTTTTAATGATTTAATTGTTCTTGAGCATAACATCACCTACATGATATATATTTGAAACTCTATGATGCAACCAGTGAGGCCGTGATCGTATAGTGGTTAGTACATTGCGTTGTGGCCGCAATAACCCAGGTTCGAATCCTGGTCACGGCATTTTTNACGTAATAGCGGACAACACTGTCCATTTATGTTTCCTTTGTACAATTTTTTTTAAAGAAATGGATTTGTGTCAAATTTGAAATATGAGTCCAACATAAGTATTTCCATAATACAAGCATAATCGATGTCGGCATGCTTGACTTGGAGCTAAAAAAAATGACATTTTGTCGCCTTTTCTGAAAAAGAAAATGTAAAAATTCTTTCCCACTGTGAATGAGGAGTTGTCCGACATGACGTCACGAATTTCTTCAGAGTTGCCGATTGCATGGATCCCAATAAGCAACAGAGATCAGAATGGTTATCATCGAAAAGTGTGAAACTTCATAACTTTTCAACGGATTGGCCGATTTTGCTCGTTTATAACAGTTTGTTGATCTGATTTTTCTTTATTCACAAAAAAACATGGTAAGTCCAGGAGTGGGTTCTTCTTGATTTAAACCAGAAAATAGTAATGTTTAATTTTCTGATTGTTTAAGGGTTGAATCATTGTTGTTTGTTTTTTTATAACAATTTAAAAAATAAAAAAAAATAAAGGAGAAAAAAGGGATTGAGCAAAAATTGCCGTGACCAGGATTCGAACCTGGGTTATTGCGGCCACAACGCAATGTACTAACCACTATACGATCACGGCCTCACTGGTTGCATCACATAGTTTAAAGTATATATCATGTAGGTGATGTTATGCTAAAGAACTATTAAATCATTCAAATAGCACTTGTCTGATTCCTTTTCATCATCTTTACATCTTTACATCTTTACAAATTGGAACAGTAATCAAATAATTTGGTATTCACAATTTGTAGCTCAAAAGGGACTATAATGATTTTAGTTGTTGTCAAATCAAAATACAAATTACCGGTATTTGAATAGAGATATTTGATAAACTTTTGATTTACTTGTTTTTTTTTTTTGTAATTTCTTAACTTGAAGGATAAAAAGAGAAGAAAATGTGAAATTTCTCATACAGTATGAATTAGGAGTTGTCCGACATGACGTCACAGATTCCTTCCAAGTTGCCAATTGCACGGATCCCCATTAGGGACAGAGATTGTAATATCATTGACAATTTGAAAAGTCATAACTTTTCAAAGGAATGTACGATTTTGCTCGATTTTCACAGTTTGTTCATCTGATTTTTTTTTTCATTCACCGAAAACATGGTCATTTGGGGTGGATTCCTCTTAAATTAAGTCAGAAAGAAAAAAATTATCGTTTAATATTCTAATTGTTTAGGAGCTAAACAATTGCACTCATATTCAAAAAGTGGATGTTGATGAATGATAACAATAATGAAAAAAAAAAGGAAACAAGAGATTTCGCAAAAATGCCGTGACCAGGATTCGAACCTGGGTTATTGCGGCCACAACGCAATGTACTAACCACTATACGATCACGGCCTCACTGGTTGCATCA